>SNQJ01S0076794.1:49969-75716 GCA_010110895.2 Picea sitchensis
GTGGGGTAAAAGGAGGTTGCCCCCTCGAAGAGGCTTATTATCTGAAATTATCTCTTTTTCAAGGCGTTGAGTACTTTTCCTGAGGTTTTTCTATGCTATATTAAAGTTTGGTTCTTAACAGATTAATAAAGGAATTAATTTAATTATCACAAGTTAGTAACCACCCAAAACAATATTGAACATTAAGTGAAAAAATAGTGTAATGATTATTATTTTATCATTCTTTATAATTAATACAAAACTATTTAAAAAAAATAGAATAAATAAAAAGAAACAAAAGTTATGTCTTGAAACAATTAAAGAAATGAATATATAAATATATAAATATATACATTCGTTAACCATAGTAAATTAGGTTCTTTTGAAATTATGTAATTTTTTTTTTTGTTTTGTTTTCTGAATTCAAAGTATTAAATCAATGAAAACGACAAAAACTAAGGGTTTTAAAGAAAAATTAGGAGATACTTAAAGTGACAAAGAGATGATTTTCATTAAAAAGTTTTCATACAGAATCATAAAATATCAAATATTCAAGTTTCTGTGTAGATAAGGACCAGGGATATGGTTTTTAGCTCTTCTAGATGCAACTTACAATATAAAGACTAAGCATGAAGAAGAAAAAGAAAGCTGAGCCAAGAAGGAATGGAGCCATGGTGGCAAATCACAAGGAGAGAAACTGCATAGTAAAACTGATTAACTTCGAATCAACTCGAACCTTATTACAACAAACTAAACAAGTAAATATTTACCTCATGAAAGCCAACAAAATCATCCACGCTTATCCTCTTCGCTGCTTCGCAAAACCACCTGCTACCGACGATTTCGTCAATCTCTACTGAAGATGTAATGAAAGAATGCTGAAGATGTAATGAAAGAATGAAATTAAAGAGCCCTCCCGACACTCATAGCATACTACTCTCTGAAAATTATGCCTAAATTCTCTCTCTGAATTTTATTTTTGAGACAATACCTCCTTCAGAAAATTTGTGTATTCCTAAGAATTTCCTCCTAAAGATTATCCCCTTGATGGCTGTGCGCTGTCTCCTTTAAATGATTAGACGAGTGGTTAAAGCAGTTCCATTAAGTTGCTGGGTATTTTTCTAGGTGAGCGAACTGCTTTAAGAATTTTCTTAACACATTGCTAACAAATTAATTTGCTGTTGTTATCGTTTGGGATTTCTTTGTGTCATCATTAATTCCCATTGGATAGTTTTAACTAATTTTTTTTTTTTTTTTTTTGCAGCCAGAAGAACCTCTTCGTGTTGCCTCTCCAATTGGCTTGTAGCTCCTTCAAAATACCAATTTGCTGGTGCATTTTTTCACATATACAAGCCACACCATGTTCTATTGAATGCCCTCTAGAGTTTTTCGCTGTCTGAAATTCTTATGCGACTGCCTGTCTCGATAGATGATTGTTGTTAGAGAGAGGTAATCCCACCAGATTTCAGCCATATTGGTGTGTTATTATGTAGAGGGAACCCATAATCTGGAAGAGATGTATCTGCAACAAAAGCTTGAATGGTGTCATTATCACCAAACTGTATGAAGAGATAAAGGCCGCGCTTGTCACCCACATAAAAAATCTAACACAATTGAAATAACGATAAATCCCCTGGGGAGGTACTCATTTGTGGTTCTGCTGCGATGATGCAATGCTTCTATCACTTAGGATTTCTAACAGGTTATGCAAGCTAGACTTGGAGCGCGAGTGCCAGCTCTCAGCAATTTATAAGATTTCATTTGCAGATGGATTTATTGTTTACTGAATTCAAAATCGGGCTCATGCTCAGAGTTCGAGCAATCTTCCTATTGCACAGTATTTCTTACTGCGATCGATCCTTACAGTTCCGAGACAATAATAGTAGACCCTATATCTGAAACAGTTGTGCTGGACAACGGAACCTTGAACGCGTTCAGAAGATCAAGCGTTCTCCCGCTTGCAGAAGAGTTGAACCAAAATATTTTTCTGTACAAACCTGTGCATTTCTTAATGAAGCTCATCCAAAATGCAGAGCATAACAGTTATACACCAGACGTCCATCCTTCGTTGTGTTTTCCCGGAAAGGATAAGCATATAGGATCAACGCCAATCGAGGTATTATATTTCCTCAAGATGTCGAGATAATGTGAATCGCAAGGGTGGTAGACCATGAGTCCAGAACATGCAATAAGACTTTTTCTGCAGTGTCTCTTGCATCAGCCTGTAAATAATCAAGGGAATTACTGACAATCCACTAACTTCCATGTCATCAAAACACAAGGGGTACCTATCCTCTCCTGCAAGGTGATTTCCAAGTGCTTGCTGAGGTTCAACACGTCGAAAAGGGCCAGGGTTAAGCCAATGCTCAGGGGAACCACGACTCATGCAGTAATCTTGGACTCTTTGTTGAAACTCTTTCCCGTCAAGAAGTAGACCAACCATAAGGTGCAAGGCATGAGTGTCATCTTCTCTGTCAATAAGATCCAAACAAACAATCTCTAATGACAACAACTCATGTGTCCATGTCAAGAAAGACGAACTTGCACTGGCCTTGAGGAAGACGTTGTTTCTTTGTCGGCCTGCTAATATGCATAGATTGTCCCAATTGATAGATTTGTCAAGATGTCTCAAAGAGAACATCATACAATCCCATGTCATAATTTTTTTTCCATATGGCGCCTCATCAAGAGTTTGGTATACATTATCACATTTCCTCAATATGAAAGCCCGTTAGGGTGATAGGTTGCCTTCTAAAATAAGATAATCCATGTGAAAACTATCATTTAAATATGCTCCCTCTTTTTTATTGCATGATGTTAAAGTTATAACTCTAATAAGAAAATGGTATAACTTTATGGGACAAATAAAATATCAAAAGATGGGCACATGACAAAGATCTTGAAAAGGTGATATATGTTGAGTAAAGAATGATAATATAATTGCTTTCGAAGAGTGGACGGGGAGTGGAATGATGGAACAACATTAATGTGACATGAGGTGTGATAATAATAGTTTTAAAAAAAATAAGGTTCCAGTGTGTTAATCATAGGAATATGGCATGACTTTGAAATATATAACATGACCATAATTTACCTTTGAAGAATAGTTATTGAGCCTCTCTTTTACATAGTGAGTGAGGCGAGTTCCTAGATCAATAATGGAGACATAAGGGTCTTTGGACATGTGTGTGATTGAAGAAATAAGAGGGCGCGAATAATGCAAGGAGTACGTAAAGGGATCTGCTTAGAAAAGAGTCAAGCGCCATAATAAATTCACTAAGAACAATGCACCAACATTTAACAAGAATAAGTGAAACTTGCGTAAGTAGCGTGACTGGAGAGGGAGCTTGGAAACGCTTTGCCGGCTAAGTTCCGTTGACAAAAATTATCGTCAACAATTTCCAACCAATAGATGCACGTCACTTACAGTGGCGTGCAAGATTTACACAATAAAATATGATCACTGATTCTCTACAGGAAAGGGGAAGGGAAGGGTAATGGTAGGACTGAGGGCGACTCAATGTGGGACAAGAAAAGGCTGATAGGGTTAGGTGGACCAGGTTATATAACAGGGGGAGATACGATGGAGGTCAAGGGATTCATGGATTGAGACTTTGAGAATAACTCATGGAAAGTGGTAAGTATGAGGGGGTTTGGACTTGTTGTATAACCCGAAGGGACAACTCTTCGAAAATTGACTAAATGATTATGCGGCTAGAAAATTGTCATGGATGTGCGTTGAGGGAAAGACCCAAAACACTGAGTGTCCACAATGCGTATGCTGGAGGCATCTCAAAATGAAGGGGTACGAAGAAAGGGAAAGAAGGAAAAAGGGGATAGGAATGACGAATGTGGCGAGCGAGGATGTCCCGCGTAGCAAGTGAATGGTAAACAAGCGAGGAATCATGACAAAGGAAGACAACTTAGTTCACCTGCAAGTCTGCTGTCCACCAATAGATTTGTTCAATCAATTAAAAATATACAGATAACCTACCTTTTAATATCACCAATCATAGCTCCATCACTTCTGACCGTAAGAAAGGAAAAAATGAAAAGGAAGCAAAAAGAAATAAAAGAGAGAAAATAAACTGAGTAAAAGAGAAATCAACCCAAAACTAATCTAGCCCTTCCCGAATTTTTTTATTATTTATATCATTTTTTTTATTATTATTTTGTTTATTTATTTACAAAGGAAAGAAACCACTAGCTTGGACTCAAGTCAGATGAAATTTAGCATAAAGGAATGAGTCATTTTCTTTGCATGAAGGTCTTATGAGTTTGACAGATTTAGGCGTGGAGGAACAACCAAAATTCCAACCAATAGATGTGTACTGTGCAGAGAAATGATAAATCAATACCCAAAAGAAGCGATCTCCCATCTTCAAGACATGCCAACCAACAAATTTGTTTCCAGTAATGATGAAGGTATTGATTGAATTAGATTTAGGGTTTAGGGTTTGTACCTTCGAGGGAAGATCCATGAGTTTATCAAACAATTTAATATCACCTGTGTCATGACCATGTGAAAGAGTGTCATGAATCGTCAAGGGTTGTTGTGGCAGATTAAAACTTGATGAATCAATGCAGGGGTTCACAGGAGTCATGTGCGATGCCCACGAAGAATAAATACTCACACATGTAATGAGTTATCCACATCATACTAAAATATTCAACGGTGAAAAATATTTGTGGTAATAACAATGGATGTGACAGGTTGTTACACCATGTATATTTGCTCCAAATTCAGAAAGATAGAGTCATTAATGCAACTAACGTGAGGATGATTTTCCCGATTTAGAATGAATGAGGAGTTAATTACGGTGGTTGGTAGAAAGCATATCATCAATTCTATAATGACTGATCCTTTTCCAACGAGGCGACTTTGATGGCAAGGATCGAAGGGGATACTGGTAAACTAGCAGTAAGGATTGAGAAATAACTAAAAATCCAGTTGAAGGACATGCACCATTATTATTACAATACTTTTTAGTGAGAGAAGTGTTCCATGTAACATCCCCATCCACCCAAGACGGGGCATGCTACTACAATACACATTCTTACCGAGCTTCTGATAACTAAAATGTAACCTACCCAACCATAGATCTGTTGGGATATGGCACACAAAAAATCTTGTGGAACATCATGCAAATAAAACTTAACAGATAATTACATTATGCTAATACATAGATAAATGCAAAAGTAATAGTAAAGCATATACATACAAGATATACAAGCTAAACTCATAATATAAAACATGTACAAATACACAACATGTAAATGAAAATAGAAATGATACTTGTCTTTTTGGTAGAAGACCACCAATTTCATGCATACCTTCCATGAACCTCCCAGCCATAGACCACACTGCTCATCACTCTCAGCAGTGGTTCACCCCCGAGCTGGGACTAAATTCCACCCGGGTAAAGGGATTCCTAGGCTAGGATGAGACTATGAGAAGTTGCAAAGTACATCAAGAAGGATTCCCTCCTAGGAGCCAACTTAGGCACACAAATCACAACCTCTCATTCCCCACATGCCCGTCCTACTTAGGGAAGTATACACCTTCACTGTTCAACATTCCATCGTCTACTCCATTTCCCTTCTAGGGATTCAACAACAAGCCGAACAAGAATTCTTAGAGCTTTGTAGCTGCTGTTAGGATCCCTCCATGAGAAATCACTTCCCCAACAACCTCTCTCACCTGGTGAGAGTTTCTCACAGGCCTGACAACCTGCTTCTTCAATCCATCTCATTAGAAAATAAAACAACAACATTCAACTAACACATAGGTGATGGCAGCAACCGAAATCAGGTAAGGACACAAAATATGGAAACAAGCCGTGCTCAGCCAAGGAACCACATTGGCAACAACAACCAAGTGTTAAGACATAGCACTGCTTAGGAAAATACAGGTGCGTTGGGTTTCCCCTAGAAAATACACATGATAACTCAAGTATAACAACGGGTTCCAGAGGTGCGTGCATGTTTAGAGGTCGATAATGTAGGTAATGGCTTCCTGCGTGAAGGCATGCATGTTTAGAGGTCGATAATGGAGGTAATTTCTTCCTGCGTGAAGGCGTGCGTGCGTGCATGGGAGAATGTCCAGAATGGCAGGTGACCCCCCAAGAATGATGTGTTTTCCAAATATAACTGCATGTCCCAAATCAAACAATTTTCCTCATGAAGCTGCACGAGCTCCACTTAACATTCGTTCCCTTCCCAAAAGAACATAGGATAACATAGGTTATGTCCAACTTTAGCTTTTAGGAAATAATAGTATAATATTATTCCCATAGAGATAATCCCTCAAGATTAGCCCTTTTCCTAGCCTCTTAGCCCCATCCCTTTCCCTACCTAGTGGAGCTTAGTCCCCCATAACTCTTTCTTCGTGGTCGGTCTACACACAATGATGTATTTATATTATTTATATGAGTATTTACATATACAAAAATAAGATCATTGGCCTATAGCATCTAGGCTCTCTGACCTAATCATCACATAAGCCTCCTAGCTTATAATCACTTGGCTCACCAGCCTATAAAACACGTTACATTTACAATTACAACTAGGGCTCGATATTGGGTATTACAATCCCCTCCCCTTATTTATGCACTGTCCTCGGTGCATTATATACCATGTACCATTCAAACTCTTTTTTAAAAATATCCAAGCTTTAGCTATTGGAAGCTTGTTATCCATCTGGTGCTCTACTTTCCAGCACCAATTCTGGTATTCATACTGCAGCTGGAAGTCAATTTCTCTATTCCATAACGATGCTTCTAGAAATAATTCATCTCACTGCTCCATTTGACACACCCTCCTTATGGAAGCTACCATTCCATAAGCATCCTTGAGTTGCTCAGGTTGTTTCACTCACCCTTCCAGGCTCCTTAAACGATCCATCTTGCCAAGGTTCTACAATTATAGGGCTTTAGTGTCCTCAACAATAGTTGTTCTTTCCCAACATTCCAACTTTAATCAATATCATCTCATCTGCATCACACACATGCAATTATCACGAGAGAACATAAAACAATTCATTTAGAACTCAAACTTATTTCATAAGTAATTCAACTTTTCCCCAAAATATGAAATTCCATTTCATAATTTTTCATTGCTGTTGCAATAATATGATGCAGTCTTCCTTATGGATTTCAGCAAGAACCACGTTGAATACCATTTTTCCTACAATGGTTCTATCTTGCATTCAACCAACAAATTGACAGTATTTCCTGTACATCATACTCTCATTGCAATATGTACAAAAACCTTATGAAGTGTTCCGAGAGTTGTCCATAACTAACAATTCAATCACAACTACAAACAATTTATTAAATAAAATGAATTATCATTCTATGCATACGGCCGTTCTTAATTAATATTAGTAAGTTCATTACTTCTTTTCTGAACATAAAATTTCCTGTAGTCAATGCTCATGTGACTACTTGACTTGCAACCTTCCTGTTGCAATGTCTAACAACTTCTGAAATGTTCTCATCTCCATAAGTTAGCAACACTTCAGCCGTTAGTATAATTATTTCCATGCAATAATATATATGCATGCACTCACAAAACACATTCATCAAATGTATTTAAGTATGCAATTCTATCATGTATGAGTGCAACTCTGCCACTTACTAGGCATGAGTGCAACTATCAATGCTTATCTATTCAATGCACCTTTGTATTGACTTTCAGAATGAAATTTATCTAAGTCATGTATTTCACCATCCATAAATTGGAAATCTGGCCAATGTCTTGACACATTCTCCACACATTCCCCATTGTATTCTCAATTATTTGGATGCCTTCCTTTTTGACCCGAACACTACACAAAGAATATAATTCTGTGGTGTGTATTAGTGTTAGCAAAAAGGTTCCAGTACAAGTTTTATTTAAAGGTAGGAAGTTCATTGGGTATTTGCATGGTACGTAACCTTTCTATATCCACACTTTTCCATATCCAACCATGTCCTGGTCTCATACATGACTAGCTTTCCTGGCATCCATTCCTATAATCAGTTCTTATCTTTTATTTCTTTGGTTACTGCCTCATAACCAAATTAACATGACATGCTACTATGTCAGTGTGTGCATTCAAAAGCTAAAAATCTTTGATAACTATAACATGCCTCTAGCCTTTACCACACCTAGTGGTAAATTATTCCTGTTAATGTTCTTAAACAATACCATACTAAATATTATAAAAATTTAATCTGGGGAAATTCTTACCTGAATTTCCCTTTGGAAATTATGCTTCATAATTTCAAAAGAGAAATACTTACCTACATAGCTGCCATTAAATGAGTTTGATGCTACCTGATTAGCCGATGACAGTAGAATCTCTCATGCCTCTTTATTAGTCTTATACTCAACATTCCATCTTTCTATTGCTTCCTTCCATATGCAACAACATCATCAGAAACACTTGCAACATGTAATAATTCTCCCTTTCTGTGTATGGATGTCCAACAATCCATAACATAATTGCTGCTATAGTAATCACAAAAACCTATTTCTTCCTGTATCACTTTTCTTTGCTGATCCCATAAGTCTTCACTTCTTCTCGGATTCCTGAATCTTCTTGTGCTCTCACTGTAATCACTGTACATGATTATTTCTGACCTGAGCACTTTCTAGCCAAATAGCTCTTGGCTTCCTTTGCATTTATAGCCAAATATTAAGTTGATATTAACCTTCATCTTTTATTTATTTTCTGGATCCATCTATCCCCACTCATACTTGGACAAATTATAATTCCAATCATGATGTCTTATAGACTTTGGATCTTCAACATCCATTCACCTTTCGAGATTGAACTTCTTCAGCCCTTTCCTAACTAAATACTTTAGTATTTGAGTTTTCTTGCACTCTTCTCTTCTCCTTGCCAACTAGCCTCAAAATTGACATGCATAATCAATCTCTAGCATACTGTAAGGATGCACATATGCCTCCTTCACTAGCTGCATAAAATTAAATGGAAGTAATTATTTATGCTTTTAATTTATCATCATAATTTCAAGTGATACCTCCAACCTCTGGGGATGTCACTCATGGCTCTATACCACTTGAGATGGATTCTTCTCAGGCACCATCTCTTTTGCATTCAAAACCATGCATATAACCATTTTCTTCTTCATGGTTCCCTTTAAATAACTTGTTTGCGTTCATAATATATCAAAGTTTTGTTTAGCCTTCGGGAGCTTAATATAAGCTCCTCATGTTCAAACCCATCACCAAGGCTTAATTCCCTTTACCAGGAACCAATTTATTTCTTACCATTGCACTGAACCTAAAGAGCTCTTCACCAGGCATTACAACCACAATATTATGCATGTTCCAATCCTGAAACTGGAAAAATCGTTGATATGTTGATCACTTTAAGATCGACAATCCTGGTCGATTGCGAACCTCGAACATGCTCACGGTTTAAAAAAAACCCCGACTTGTGCAATGGAAAGATGGGCGATGGATCGGAAATCAACTTCCACTGTTTGTATTTCTCCCGATGGAGATCTACGATCCCAGTTGATTGCGGGATGTGAAATAACCCCTTCGTTAATTTTCCTTTGGACTTCCAAAATGGAAATATGTGCGATGGAGCGGAAATCAACGTCCACCGTTGATATTCCTCCTAATGGAGATCTATGATCCCAGTTGATTGCAGGATGTGAAATAACCCAATCATTAATTTACCTTTGGGCTTCCACAATTGTTCCCGTCCGTTGATCTATTCCGCGTGGATCTGTCGGTCATGATCTCACCCATTACTGATCTTGCATTTCTCCATGTCTAGATGCTTACGCTGCTCCAACTGTATGATGAACTATCAACATTCCTTTATTAGATCCTTACCGCAGTAAGATATAACCTCTTATGGCGTCCCAATCCAAAAACATGGGTAACAAATATTTTAACTTCATTGTTTTTTGCTACAATTTGACACTCGCAGTTATGATTCCCTAAGAAGAGAAGTTTTGGTTATTCCTATGCCTTTCTCAGGTTTCCAAAACAGATTATTGATCATTGATCACTTCGTTGATCAACTATCGATTATTATCTTTCCTTTCTGCCTATAATAGAGTCCCTCCCAATTATCCAAGGGTTTACTCATTTGGCCTTTTCAGGAATTAGTTCTTGTCCACACTCTCAATCCTCCGTAGCGCCGAATCATCAGAGAATGAAATCTTCCCTCCATGTGGCTCTTCTGACCAATGGTCGAGATTAACTCTGCCCTCCAAGCCTTTAGGAGTTTTTGAATATGAACTGTTATGATTCAATTTCCTTCGGAGTGCTGAGGCTCCAGACTACAGGATCTAGCGAAATGTGTCTCCTCCTGCCAATGATTGGGATTTAATCCATAGATCTGGGCTTCAGATTTTTCAGGGCACCTCTCCATACATCTCCCGAAGTGTAGAATTACTAGAGATCCTCTCCTTCCTCCATGTGTCCTCCTCCAGATCAACGACTGGGATGAGTTCCGCTCTTCAGGACTTCGGGAATATTTGCACCTAAGTGATTTTTCACTCCTTCCCTCCAGAGTGTTGAATCTCTAGACTACAAAATATACTGCCACATGTCCTCTCCCGATCAATGGTGAGGATCTACNGCTTTTTGGAGTTTCAGGAGTATTGTGCACTCCATGCTTTTGTTCTCCCGGATAGCTGGTCTTTTGGACTACCCTCGATCTGCTGACACCTGTCTCCTACGCCAATGGTTAGGATTCACTCTGTTGTTTGAAGCTTCGGGAGTCTTCACACTTTTAACAATTCTTGAACAAGTTCCTTGAGAGTGCCAAGTCTCCGGATTTCAGGATCTAGCACCACGTGTCCTTACCTACCGATGGCTAGGATCAACTCTAGTACTTTGGATCTTCAAGACTTCCTCTCCTTTGCACGACAATGGTCCAACTCTTCTGGATTGCTGATATCCTAAACCACGTTCATCCACTAACACATGGATTCACCAATGAATGACCCCGATCCACTTAGGTCTTCAGGATTTCGAGAGGCTTATCTCCTCCACAACAATAACACAAAAAATGGTTGGACTTACAAAACTCCCTCACTACTTACCTGGATTTGATGACTGTCGATCCTTGCACTCAAATATGACGGTTGATATATGTTCTCCTCCTCTGCGCGCTTCTCCTTCTGACTGAGGGTTGATTTAACAACTCAGGTTGAATCTTACAACTGATCCAACAACTACTGCAACTCCTCCTTCTATTTCTGTGCAACTTTCCTTAAGATGAAGGATTTTTCTCAACATTCTTCAAAGGCTCAGCCTTTGACTCTTCCTATGCAAGCCCAAATACTTGGACTTTTCTAGCGCTTTGAAAAATGCTACTCCTCTTGAGTTTGGAACTTGAATCATGTTCACATGTGCACACCTTATGCTTCTTCTGCAGTCTGGGACTTATACTATTTTGGGCTTTTGGAATCTTCTCTCCCAAGACTGCTTGCTTGCTCAATTCTGAGTCCTAAGAAAAAAGTTATGGACAATTGAAAATTGTCTTTTCTGTGATGTAATCCCTGTATAGTTGTTCTTCTTCTTCAGAGTCGAATTAGCTCTTGGACCCTTGCTAGATCTTCTCATAAGGTTCACATGCCTTCTTTTCTTCTTTAGGTGTAGGTCCATAAAATTCAAGACCCCACAAACTCCTTCTCTAAGCCCCCTTTTTGTCTTGAAAACAATTTCTGGGCACTAGCCCTTTTGCTTTGGCCCCCAGTCTCATGTGACCATAGGCTGTGACCAATAGCTAGGCTGATAGGCACTTATATAGATCTTTGGGACTCTGGGGCTCCAAAACTTTAGGCTTCATGGATTTCACCTTCATCACACTTCATTTTTCCTCAACGTCGAACTGGCGAATTTCCAGAGTCTTCATCAATAACCATGCACCAAGGGGGTGCTACGTGGAAAAAAATAAGGAACATAGACATTGCCCTATCCGACGGGTGACACATGTCATATACTAACTAGCATGAACAACCTTTGAAAAACATGGAACACGGTGACATATGGAAAGAATCAAGTGTGTCCACGTCACCCTAGGCGACGTCAACAGGCCACGTCACTCTAGTGCTTCAAGACTTCGAGACTTCAAGCTTTGGCAGACTTTACACCTACACACCCCAAAACTCCCAACCGTCGAATTTATGAAAACCTGAGGACTCAAAGATCAACAATCCTCCTTCTCTGTTTATATCTATGGTCAACAGAGTTTTCCGGGACTCCGACTTCAAAAGATTTCCCATTAGAACACAATAATTCTTCCGAATACCGAACTACCGAATCGATCCACGTAACTCCAGGTGACGTCATGACACTTCATCACTCCGGAGCTTCAAACTTCGAAATAATTTACCTTATAACATTTCAAAATACCCGAGAACCGAATTGGCGAATACAATGATCCCCAAATCTCAACTATCAAACAATTAATGTAGTGACACGTGGCCCCACTAACGAGCGATACGTGTCAGGTCCCAAATGGTAATACGGGCCTGCCAAAAGTACAAAAAGAAGTGACATGTGGCAGACTTAGGATAGGTGCATTTCACCCTAGGTGACGTAATCATGCCATGTCATATCTGATGCTTCGGGAATTTGACACTTTGGGCTTTGGAGGATTTTGTTACTGAGCACCGCACAACCCCCGAACTGCCGAAATTCTGAACATTGTTTAATCTGTGACCATGATCCCGATTATTTTGAGAATGACATGAAAGAATAAATATAACCGAGATATAACAATGAAATGCACAAAAATATATAAGAGAACACATAAATATAGTGAAACCCAACTTCTATTACTGAATAAGATAGAAAAACACTATAGAACACAAACTGGAAAAGTGGGGTAGCTTATCTCCGAAAAGAAAGAGATGTTGGATATGCTTCATTCACAAGAATCTTTACATCACACTCCATTGCATGCTTAAAGGACCTCCTTCACGTCAATTATATATGAGAGAGTGAGAGGAGAAAAATTCCCATGATGCATGTGGGATAAATTGGACTAAGTTTGTAAATGCCATAGGCATGTAAAATGTTAGGACTTCTTGGGCGGTCACCCATCCCAACACTACTCTAGCCTGAGCGTGCTTAACTGTGGAGTTATAATGGGATCCAATGCATTAACACTATGTTGTAGGCGTGTACATAAGACCATTACATGATGTCTATAATTAACAAATGAAGATGACATTACATTCCATTCCCCATCAAAAGGGTGAATGTCATGGTTTATCAAAACCAGAGGCTCAAAATGGTGATTTAGTGGAAAAGGTGGATGGCCACCGAGATCCATCTGGATCATTCCTCCCCCTTTAGGAAGCAATGGTCCCTATTGCGTCAAGTTCACTTGGGAGACAGGGAGACTTCTGCTAAATTTGAAGCTTGATGTGTTGCTTTCCTTGCTGAAGAAAATGTCCTGCTTAGCTTGTTGAAGGCTGTCATGAACCTGTTGCTTGAGGGGTTCAATTCGTTCAACCAATCTAGACGCATGATCTAGCTGAGTGTGGGAGGACTTTGTCGTTGAATATGCAACATGAAGAGTATGAAGGGTTTTGTTATAACCTTGATTGACTGGGAAATGTGGAGGCACCCCCGTAGGTGAAAAAAGAACATCTTGGTACTCTTCTACAATCCCGTCGATCTGCTTCTGCTGGATAGAAAGGTCTTGGGCTGAGGCTGCAGTGGTTGCAATGTCCTTCTTTTCACCTTCTGATCAGATTGTGAAGAGGCTAAACTTTGCAGTGTGAGAGATTACTTTGTTCATTGTTTTGGTGGAACAATAGTTGAAACTACCTCTAGTATTCGATAAAGTTGACCCCCCAGAGTAAAAATGACGTTGCGAGGTCGAGACTCATAAATAGCATGACGCCTCCACATATATGGTTGTCCTAATAGAACATCATAGACTTCCAGTGGGGAAACATCACATAATACCTCATCCTTGAAGGGCTTGATGCCACAGGACAAGCGACATTGTTGGTTGACACGAAGATCTTGACCCTGGAGAAGCCACCCAATGTTGTATGGCTGCAGGTGTGGTGTTGTTGGCAAATTCAACTACTTGACAACCTCTGCTGAGATGATTTTATTTTAGCTTCCTCTATCAACAATAAAATGCAGCAGGGTCCCCTTCACCCACATCTGTGAATGGAAGAGTCACTCCCCCTCCNGATCCTCTTCTGGTTGGATTGTTGTAGTTGCGACAATAGCAGTGGGTTCTACATGAATGATCTGTCTCCTTAAATTATTTTCTGAATCAGGGTCCAAGTTGAGGTTCGACTCTTTGTCTTTGAGCTTGGCCACCAATGATTGTATTGAGCGACATTCATCAGTGTTGTGCCAAGGGCTGTTGTGGAACTCACACCACTTTCCAATTTCTTTCTTAGACTTCCTGTTACCCTTCTTTTCCTGCAGTTGGGATTGGCTCTCTTGAGGTTGACCTTCCTTGCTCTATCCATGTTTCTCCCACTTACTCTGCTGCTTGAATTTATGCTCAATTTTGACTGCATATTGATAAGAAACTCCCAGTGAGGAGATGCCCAAGAAATCCATCTCTATTTGGATGTACTTGTGTATACCACTACGATAGTTCAAAACCAGGTGCCACTCAGAGTCTTTGACACCCAGCTTTGTGCGCAAGGTATGAAAGATGTTGGTTTACTCCGACACTGTTTGGTCTCTTTTTTGACGCAAAGTGTTCCATCTCATGTATTGGTCATCATATTTTTTGACAGGGTATAACTCCTCCTTTAGGGCATCTACAAAGGTCGCCCAAGTGGGTTCTCTCCCAAATAGCGTAGATTCATCCACGGTGTACCTCTCCTAGTAACCTTCCCACCAAGATCTCACATGGGGAAGGTCTTTAACGAGCGCGAAGATGATCTTTTCACTGTCGAATTTTTTTTGGACAAAGTAATAACCTTCTAGCAGATTCAATCATTTTTCTAGAGCATCTGCATCTATCTGGCCTTCAAATAAGGGGATATCAAAATTGACTTGTACCTTGAAGGGTGTCGCACTTGGAAAATTGTTGCTTGTTGAAGATGCCTCGATTGCCGCCATCAGTAGTCTTTGAAGGATCTGAGTGAAGTTGTCCATCATTTCGTTCCTTTGTCACACGAGGGCTTCCTTGAGCAACATCTTGAAAGGATATCCCGCTCTGTCGTCTCTATTTTCTTCCGCCATGGGAGGTCGCTTGGGCTAGAGAGAGTGGTTGTCCTCAAGAGAATCTAGCTCGAGACCCAAATATCTATACCCTGAACTCGTCGGGGACCTGCTCTGAGAAGTGACAAGGAGAAGACTGCTTTGATACCACTGATCCAGATTATTTTGAGAACGACACGAAGGAAGAGATATAACCGAGATATAACAATGAAATGACCAAAAATATAGAAGAGAACACATAAATATAGTGAAACCGAATTTCTATTACTGAATAAGATAGAAAAACACTGTAGAACACAAACTGGAAAAATGGGGTGGCTTATCTCTGAAAAGAAAGAGATGTTGGCTACGCTTCTTTCACAAGAAGCTTTACATCACACTCCATTGCATGCTTAAAGGGCCTCCTTCACCTCAATTATATATGAGAGAGTGAGAGGAGAACAATTCCCATGATGCATGTGGGATAAATTGGACTAAGTTTATAAAATGCCATAGGCATGTAAAATACTAGGACTTCCCGGGCGATCACCCATCCCAGTACTACTCTAGCCCAAGCGCGCTTAACTGTGGAGTTATAATGGGATCCGATGCATTAATGCTATGTTGTAGGAATATCCATAATACCATTACATGATGTCTGTATTAACAAATGAAGATGACATTACTTTCCATTCCCCATCAAAAGGGTGAATGTCATGGTTTATCAAAACCACAGGCTCAAAATGGTGATTTAGTGGAAAAGGTGGATGGTCACCGAGAGCCATCTCGATTAGACCACGTGTTTCTGGAAATGGATAGTCTGGATTGGTTCCAGACTTTAGGACTCCGAGACTTCGGTAGACTTCTCCACACTACACCGCAAATCCCCCGAATGCTGAATTCCTGAATAGGTTGATATGCAGACACGTGTCCTCAAACATGAATGGTCTAGATTAACTATGGAGTTCAGGACTTAGGGATATTTCCCTCCTGGCAGCTTGAGGAATTGCTTCTCCTGGAGTGCTGAACCTTTGAAATGCCGTGAGATCTACTGCTCACATTCGCTCACGTGTAGATCTGATGGCTTTGATATGATCTTTACCACTATGCCTCACCTCCTAATCTTTGTTTGATCTAACGGCTCCGATTTTTACTTGGCCAAATCCAACAGTAGAGCACTTATCCCAGTGATCTATGACGTAGATCCTCTCTAGAAATTCAGAACTCCAAGGCTTTTGCCTATTTTATGACAAATAACTTCAAACAACTGGAGTGGTGCAGTTCAGAGGACTTTGGTGCTCAACCACCATGCTCCTTTTTCCAGATCTGATGGTTGTGAAGGGTCTTCCTTCTCCCGAACAGATCCTATGGCTCAAATTTGAACTTTGTGTCCCAATACCATGGTTTCTGTGGTTTCCCTCCTCTACTGAATTTTTCGAACCGCTACACCTTCTGCATTTTTTGCCATAGTTAAGGTGCTCTTCGGGCACTTGGCACTTTGTAACTTCAATTTACTCATACACGACCCATCCAGGTTCAATGTTGAAACCGTGGGCTCTGATACCAATTTGTAACATCCCTAGCCACCCAAGCCGAGGCATGCTACTACAATACACATTCTTACTGAGCTTATGATAACCAAAATGTAAGCTACCCAACCATATACCTGCTAGGCTATGGCACACAAAAACTCTTGCGGAACATCATACAAATAAAACTTGACAAACAAATAAATTATGCTAATACATAGATAAATGCAGAAATAACAATAAATCCTATATGTACAACATATACAAGCTAAAGTCATAATATAAAACATGTACAAATACACAACATGTAAATGAACATAGAAATGGTACTTATATTTTTGGTAGAATACCACCAACTACGTCCAGACCTTCCACAAAACTACTAGCCATAGACCACGTTGCTCGTCACTCTCAACAGTGGGTCACCCCCGAGATGGGACTAAACTCCACTCAAGTAAAGGGATTCCTAGGCTAGGCTGAGACTACAGGAAGTCGCACAGTACATTAGGAATGATTCCCTCCTAGGAGCCAACTTACGCACACAGTTCACAACCTCTCATTCCCCACATGCCTGTCCCACCTAGGGAAGTATACACCTTCATTGTTCAACAATCCATCAGCTACTCCACTTCCCATCCAAGGCTTCAAAAACAACCCATACATGAATTCTCAGAGCTCTATAGTTACTTCTAGGCTCCCTCCAGGAGAAATCACTTCCCCAACAAACTCTCTCACCTAGAGAGAGTTTCTCATAGGCCTGACAACCTGCTTCTTCAATCGAGCTCCTTATAAAATACAACAACAACATTCAGCTAACGCACAAGTGATGGCAGTAACCGAAACTAGGTAAGGACACATAATATGGAAACAAGCCATGCTCAGCTAAGGAATTATGTTGGCAGCAACAACCAATCGTTAAGACACAACACGCCTTAGGAAAATACAGGTGCCTTGAGCTTTCCTCAAAAAATACATAGGATAACTCAAGTATAACAACGAGTTCTAGAGGTGCATGCATTTTTAGAGGTCGATAATGGAGGTAATGGTTCCTACATGAAGGTGTGCGTGCATGCATGGGAGAATGGCCAGAATGGTAGAGGACCCCCCAAGAATGTTGTGTTTTCCAAATATAACTGCATGTCCCAAATCAGACACTTGTCTTCATGAAGCTGCATGAGCTCCACTTAACATTCGTTCCCTTCCCACATGAACTTAGGATAACATAGGTTATGTTCAACCTTAGCTTTTAGGAAATAATAGTATAATATTATTCCCATAGAGATAATCCCTCAACCTTATCCCTTGTCCTAGCCTCTTAGCCCCATCCCTTTCCCTACCTAGTGGAGCTCAATCCCCCATAACTCTTTATTCGTGGTCGGTCTACACACAACGATGTATTTATATTATTGATATGAGTATTTACATATACAAAAATAGGCTCATTGGCCTGTAGCATCTAGGCTCTCTGACCTAATCATCACATAAGCCTCCTAGCTTATAATCACTTGGATCACCAGCCTATAAAACATGTTACATTTACAATTTAAAATGGGGCTCGGTCTTGGGATATTACATTTCATCTCCTTGTTTCTCCATTTTATCTACCATGACTTGAATCCGAGAGTGTTCTTTCATTTTTATATTAGAATTGGAAAGAGAATAGAAGTGCATAATCTCTTTGGCTATCCAGTGGGTGAGTTCTCTTGTGCGGTTGAGTTCCAAACTGGTTCTGTGATTTCCCGACACAATTTTAGACACAATGGTTGCTAATATCCAGGATGGATTCCCTAAGAAAACCCCAATCCAAAACAAAGTCTAAGGCAATGAAAGAACAATCAATTCTAGATCTAATGATGGCATCTAGAGTAGAGTTTTAGGGGTTGAAGTTGGGAAAAGTCCCACTACTCAATTGTGTTGATTATAATGTATGTGACCCCAATCAATTCCCCGAACTCCAATTTTAAAAGTATGCCTGCTTTATCCATAAATTAGATGGTACCGAGAAGGTAGTTACTTAGAAGTGGGAGAAGCCCCTGAGGAAATATGGCATCCTCGCATAACTTAAATGTCCATATTTTAGTTGAGTGCCCATAGTTCATTCATGTGTTCGATTCCTCCTCACTAGACTACATGGTGGTTACCTAGGGTTGGAAAAACCTTACCCCATTGACCATGATACAATGCAAAAGGTTTTAGGTCTTTCCACTTTTGTTAAGGATTCAACTGATACCCTCAAGGTGAAAGATGCATCCTAGGAGGAAGTTTATGTTCGGTTTGGAACACACAAGGGGAAACATGGGATTGTAATCCTTGAAATTAATAATCTAACTGTTAGATTTACAATGCAGTTATTGGCCTACAAAATTATACAAAAGTTCCAAAAGGATGAATGCACTGTTAGGGTTGTCGTCACTGCAGAATGGTGTGTTGGAGGAGCTCATATGGCATGGGATCAATACTTGTTGAACACATTTATCGATGATTATTTGGATGCTTAGAACTTGGGTAAGGAGTTTCATTATAGCTGGGTTGTCCTCTTGTTGGGCATGATCTTATGGAGGCTTCCATTGGGGCATGAAGAGGATATAGTGGGAACCCCATGGTTCACTCCCCCTACTTCCTGGGTCTCCAATATTCTAAGGAACCCACAGTCCAAGAATACATCATCAAGGATTTCCAAAAGTGGTTCACAAAGTTGATCATTTCCTCCAATGAGAGGGTTACATCCGAGAGTGAATTCTGATAAGGTATGTGGATTATCTTTTAAATGTGATTTTAATAACCTTTTCATTTATCCTTGTGCAACCAAAGACAAGGCCAAGGCCACACTCCCCTTCTTCATTACTGGAAGGGATATCTTAGAGGGTGTTGGAGTGTGGACAACTGACTACCAGCCTCCATTTTCTAATGTACAAATGAAATTCGAGGTCAGAACCAAGGATTCATAGGAACAATAATGGGCTACAATTACTGCCTGATGTCACAACAAAGCCGTTGGATCCAAGACACAAAAATCTGGTTCCAAGGACCATGAATCACCAAATTTCGAAGAGAAAATGCTGGGCACATAAGGATTCAACACAAAGGAAGATGGGGTTAGGAAACACAATCGATCTTCCAAAGGTTAGGGAACACACTCTATTAACCTGTATCCTGACATAGACAAAGACTGTACACCCTCACCACTTACTATTCGGATCAAAGAAGAATTTCCTACCCCTTCTTCCTGCTCAAATTTCCACCCTGATCAAGGTTTGGTGAAAAACCAATGAATAAATTCCATGAAGTAGTTAGAGAATGGCTCTCTAGCACTTTAGGTTGTCTGAAAGGTAGATACATTAGTGAAGGAGCTTCACACTCAGCTGTTCAAACAATTTTTTTTCCAAAATGATATGGTGGGGAAGTTTGACTCCTTGTGTCAACAACTAGATCTACCCTCAGCAAAAAAGTCTCCTCCTCAATACCCATAGTCTATCAAGGCTCCACACATGATCCATAGAAGATTTTTGCATGTTAGATTGCTGGTCATGGTCCCAACTGACCCAACTAAAATAGAGCTTGATCTTACAAAAGTCCCTACTGTCTATCTACATGGATTTGTTACTACCATACTCCATGATCTTGGGGAGAGGAACCAAACCCTTACCTAGGCACATGACTAATTGTGCCTTCAATTTGACTAGGAATTCACAAGTCATGCAGACACCAAGTCCCAGTTGCAACTAGAATTATGCGTGCAACAAGAGGTTGAAGTTGCTCGACAAGATCAACTGACACTACATCTTGATGAAGTTGTCATGCACAAGGATACCAAGGCCCAACATGAGGCTAGTTTATCTAGTAGCGCCAACCTCTTCACTATAATTGAAGAGGTCTATTCATGGATTTGTCCTTCTGAACATGCACAACTAGAGATCCCAACTCCATAGAAACTCAAAGCAGTCACCGATATCATTCAAAATTTGGAATCACAGAATACAAAAATCCATGCATGGATTCAATAGACAACATCAGAGGAGATAGAGTTACAGAAGAAGATTGCAACAGCCAAAGCAGTCGTCTGGGACGACCATAACATATTGAAGGAATTTTTGGGAGTGGTGGAATACAATTTCACCTTATGGAATCATTTGTAAAACCCACTCGAATTGAGTTATATTAATGAAGGAGTTCACATGATAGAAACTGAGTTCACCCAATATAAGAGTAGTTTGGATATTCTACCCCTGTGCAAGTGCCAAGCTGCGATGACAACTATCATAACCAAGACAAAGGGGATTACTGCAACAAGGGTGGAGAAGCAAACCATTTGTGAGTTAGTCACTCATGCATTTGATAAGGCCCTCATATTTTATTTTTAGTTGATGGTGGCACAACACATCACTGCCCCTATGCTTAAGAATATGAAGACAATGGACCTGGAAACTCCTTAGGTTACAATGGCCAATGTTGATGAGGTCGTTTAGCTCACCCAGGAACTTCATGACACCCTCAATGAATTTAATAATCAATTCAAGGAGTTCCTTTAGGAACTTATAAATACGGTTCTGTCCATCGTGCCAGTCACTCCATGAGGCCATTAGCTCGAGGATGAACCAAATAATAGTGGTAGGGGCCTACTGGCACCCAAAATTTTGGGTAAAGGTTATACATGTGCTACAGTTTTGAGTGTAATACAATTTTGAGCATGCTACAATTTTGCATGCAATCCAACAATTGTACGATGGATTACATGAGGCACGCGTGCTAGTCCAAGTTTTTCCATGCGTGCCAATCCAAGTTTTGCTAATGCGCACCAGTCCGAGTTCTACTATGCATGCTAGAAATCAAGAAGATATCGCATGCATGTTGGAATCAATAAATTAATATTCGGGAAATATTCCTTAATGATTACTTCAGGAAGCACAAGAGATCATGGAGTAGTAAGGTGATGAGCTGGACAAGTAGTTAAGACTGCCACGACTTCAAAGAGGCTACATGGAATGTATGCATGTGATAGAAGCGTGCGATATTGGCAGTCAAAAGAGAGAGTGGGGTAGAATTGAAAGTGATAGAGTGCCAAAGCAGATAAGGAAACAAAAGGGAGAAGTGACATCAGAGAAGGAGTTAGTCAGTTGGTTAGCTAGTGAGTTGAGGGATTAGTCATTGTCTGTTGCTGTAGAGATCGCTACTATGGTGGTCGATGTCTTTGGGATCACTTTGAGCTCATGTTTTAAAAAGTGTCTGGTTATGAATATGGTTTTTTAATACCTGCAGAGTCCGAGAGAAAGCGCATTGTTCCATGAATGAACTATTGTGGGAATGTGCAAGAGCACAAGACTCTTTTTTATCAATTAATGAGTTGTTTGATATATGTATGTGATTGGTTGAATGAATATAATAAAATATGTAGTGATTCCTATCCTTTGATGTGTTGATCATGTGTTTGATGAATGTTCATGTTACTGTTATATGTTGTTAGTGTTTAAAAATATTGCAATGGAGTGTATGAATCTCAACCCGAATGGATCATATGTGTAACTAACCCTTCATCGCTGACATAAGACAATATTATGTGATTATCATGGTGTCTCAGGTGACACTTCCTTTAGCCTTCGACTGAGGAGTGATATGTCGACTCCTTGGGGTATTTCTTGGTCAACTTTGGATGAACCCTGGGTCATTAACCCCCCAATGTTAAGAAGGATGCATGCAAGTGAGACAACAATGGTGCTCTAACCATTTGGCATGACACATCATCCATTATTTCATACACATGTTCCCATATCCTTCGCTTCATGATCTCGTAAGGGGGTGGAACCTGGAAATGAAACCCTAAAGTTGGGGTTCAAATGTTGATGTCACTGCATTCAATGACATGGAAAACATTGGGTTGTGGAACTTTGCTAGAAAAACTTTGACCATTGAAGCATCTAGGATTTTGGCAAGGGCCAGATTAATTTAAAGCCAAACTTCCAGATATCTGGGATCGATAAATTCTCAGTGTGATTATATTTAAAGGTTTAGATGTCTAGATTTCAGGGTTTTCTCCTCCTGGTACCAATCTTATGCACATCATAAAGGGGGCTTTAGCATGTAAAGTTGAACAAAAATCTAAGATACCTTGAAGCTTAAGGTCAGTCGATCTCTAGGCTACACTAAGGTGTCCATTTATATCTCATCTGATCCTTTGGAAAGTAGAATACGCAATCAATGGTTGGTGGAATTTCAAGGGGGGTTAGTAGGATTTTGAATGGACCCTAAAAACCAATGCCTTCACTTCCTTCCCCATAATACTATTGGGTCATCTTAGTTCCTATACCCCTACCACTGAGAGTGAGGAAACATTATTATGCTCAGAGTAAGGAAAAACACACCTCAGTCATCTCCTTTAGCCAACACACTATGGTTTCCACATGCACTTTGTGAATTCTTAGGATTCATGGTTCTAATTTACGCAATGTATGAATACATATTCAAAAGTGAAAGACTAGTAAATATAATTCTATGCATACATGGGAACTTGGAACATACATCGATTCCTTTTTCTTACAGGTTCTACTTAAATCCATACAAATTCATAGATTGTAAAGGAAAATAACAAAATATAAGAGCATAAAATAAGCACACAAAGGGACTTGTTTGTCATAAAATTTTTCCCAACCAACTAACTAAGGGGAAATGATTTTCCACCCAATCGTAGGCTCTTCTACACTTATGATTTCTATATCAAGCCACCCCCATGCTAGGCCATGATACCACCAGGGAAACTCAAATTTCTCTTGAAAAAGTTAGGCAAGTGAAAACCACTCTCCTTCATAGGTAACCAAAAGAAAAAACCCCTTTACCTACCAAACCCAAGGCTTCCACAAATCTTTATATTCCTTCTTAGTTGGCTTCAACTGTACAAGGGATTCCCTTCACTGCCTCTACAGTCCCTCAATGCACTCCCTTATCAATACCAATTCCTTGCCTGACAAGCATCAAATTCGAAGCCCAATATGCTTGGATCGGTTCTTGGGTTTTTCTCTACCTGATAATTCACAATAGTTCTCTTCTATTCTCTTTATCCGCCTACTCTCTTTTTCTCCTTGTTTCCTCCTCTCAATTTTACGCACACCCTCCCCATCTTCCCCAAAAGTTTCCTATTTTTCCTCATTTATTTTGTCAGAGGCACTTGTGGGTCAACCCAAAAATGAGGTGGTTACTTTGTTGTACCTCAGGTTGATAGACTTTAGTCATTTCATCCATTCCCATACCTCCATTAAGGTGGAAATTTGGTTGTTCAACTACCATGCCTGCTTTCATTAACTTTTTTTTTTTGGGAAACTGAGAAGAGAGGGAAAATAAACTTCAAATATGAATTTTGGTAATGAGACAAAATGGCTCTTTGGAGAAGGTTATCCTTTGGGTAGGTAAGGAAATCCCCCAACCCCTCACTAGTTTTCCACTTGTGGTATCATGGTCAATACCAAAGCTCCCCCCTTTCAATCAACTGTTAGGAAAGTTTTATCATTAAATAAAATTACATGTACATTGTCTGTCTGTCACAGTCTTTAAGTCATAATTATAGGCTAGGGAAAAATAGGGTGTTACATTTGAAGACATGAAAATTTCACATGGTGATTCAGTTAAGAAATTTACTTTATATCTACCTGCAAAATCTTTAATTGAATTGGAAAATACACAATGGCTTGATAATGCAAATAGTGATGAAGAAATTGTACAACCAATAATAAAAATTGACCAAGGCATGAATTTCAAAGAGGATACCGAGGAAAATAAAATCTGTAACAACCCAATTTGATTAATTAATGATCATAATTTATTAAGGTAAATTAAATTAATTATTCAAATTGGGTTGTTACAAAATCACTAATTTTCTTATTAATTCTGATTTTATTCAATATCCTAGGGGGAAGTCTTCTTTTGATCATATCTTGGATAATTTTTTTTCAAGAAAATTGTACCATAGACTCTTTATCAACACTCTTTGATTCTATGTCTTCTATAAATTCAATATCAGAATCTTGTAGTACTTTTATTGAGATCAAACAAGAAAAAACTTTAAACATAAATTCTAAACTTGAGGAATCTCAAAAGGATCAATTAATACAAATACTACAAAAACATTTTGGGGCATTTTCATGGGAATATATTGATATGCGAGGGATTCATCCAAACAAATGTATACATCACATTTATATTCAAGAGAATACTCGACCAATTAGACAACCCAAAAGACACATGAATCTAGTCTTATAATAGATTGTAAATGAAGAATTACAAAAAATACTAAATGTGAACTTTATTTTTCCTATTTCAGATAGCCAATGGGTCTAACCTTTAGTATTAGTTCCCAATAAAAATAGTAAGTGGCATGTTTGCATATATTATCGTGAATTAAATAAAACTACCTTGAAATATCATTTTCCACTTCCATCCATAAATCAAGTTTTAGATACTTTAGAATGGAAAACATATTTTTTCTTTTCTTGAAGGATTTAGCATTTATAATCAAATCCAAATCACCAATGAAGATCAGGATAAGACCAAATTTATATGCCCACAGGGAACATATGCTTACAAAGTATTGCCTTTTGGGTTATGCAATGCTCCTGCTACATTTCAAAGAACAATTTTAGGTATTTTTATGACTTAATCCATGATTGTGTAGAAGTATATATGGATGATTAGATGTCAATAAACTAATCTTTCATTAAGTAATGAAAAATGCCACATGTTACTTACCAAAGGAATTGTTTTGGGTCATTATATATCTTGTACAAGAATCAAAGTTGATACAACAAAGGTGGAAGTAATTTCTAAACTTCCAATACCAAAGACTCAAAAGGATGTACAAAGTTTCTAAGGACATGCGGGCTATTATAAGCATTTTATAGGAAATTTCACAAAAATAACATCACCATTATTTAAATTTCTCAGTAAAGATAATGATTTCTTTTGGAATATGAAATGTCAAACTACTTTTGAAACACTAGAATAATTTTTTTTTGTAGCACCAGTCTTGAGAGGACCAAATTGGTCTCTACCTTTCCACATATCAACTGATGCTTCAGATACAACTCTCAAAG
>SNQJ01S0076794.1:75726-89665 GCA_010110895.2 Picea sitchensis
ATAATTTATTAAGGTAAATTAAATTAATTATTCAAATTGGGTTGTTACAAAATCACTAATTTTCTTATTAATTCTGATTTTATTCAATATCCTAGGGGGAAGTCTTCTTTTGATCATATCTTGGATAATTTTTTTTCAAGAAAATTGTACCATAGACTCTTTATCAACACTCTTTGATTCTATGTCTTCTATAAATTCAATATCAGAATCTTGTAGTACTTTTATTGAGATCAAACAAGAAAAAACTTTAAACATAAATTCTAAACTTGAGGAATCTCAAAAGGATCAATTAATACAAATACTACAAAAACATTTTGGGGCATTTTCATGGGAATATATTGATATGCGAGGGATTCATCCAAACAAATGTATACATCACATTTATATTCAAGAGAATACTCGACCAATTAGACAACCCAAAAGACACATGAATCTAGTCTTATAATAGATTGTAAATGAAGAATTACAAAAAATACTAAATGTGAACTTTATTTTTCCTATTTCAGATAGCCAATGGGTCTAACCTTTAGTATTAGTTCCCAATAAAAATAGTAAGTGGCATGTTTGCATATATTATCGTGAATTAAATAAAACTACCTTGAAATATCATTTTCCACTTCCATCCATAAATCAAGTTTTAGATACTTTAGAATGGAAAACATATTTTTTCTTTTCTTGAAGGATTTAGCATTTATAATCAAATCCAAATCACCAATGAAGATCAGGATAAGACCAAATTTATATGCCCACAGGGAACATATGCTTACAAAGTATTGCCTTTTGGGTTATGCAATGCTCCTGCTACATTTCAAAGAACAATTTTAGGTATTTTTATGACTTAATCCATGATTGTGTAGAAGTATATATGGATGATTAGATGTCAATAAACTAATCTTTCATTAAGTAATGAAAAATGCCACATGTTACTTACCAAAGGAATTGTTTTGGGTCATTATATATCTTGTACAAGAATCAAAGTTGATACAACAAAGGTGGAAGTAATTTCTAAACTTCCAATACCAAAGACTCAAAAGGATGTACAAAGTTTCTAAGGACATGCGGGCTATTATAAGCATTTTATAGGAAATTTCACAAAAATAACATCACCATTATTTAAATTTCTCAGTAAAGATAATGATTTCTTTTGGAATATGAAATGTCAAACTACTTTTGAAACACTAGAATAATTTTTTTTTGTAGCACCAGTCTTGAGAGGACCAAATTGGTCTCTACCTTTCCACATATCAACTGATGCTTCAGATACAACTCTCAAAGCAGTTTTGGCACAAAAATAAGATCAGCAACCTTATTCTGTTTATTTCATTAGCAAAAACTTGGCACATGCTGAATTGGATTATATTATGAAAGAAAAAGAGTTTCTTGTAGTTGTACATGCTATCAATAAGCTTAGACATTATATTACTATTTATGAAGTTTTCATTCATACTGACCATTCTACTATTCAAAATCTTATGAATAAATCAATTATGAATGGTAGAGTAACTGAGTGGCTTTTATTACTACAAGAATTTAACATCACCATATTGGATAAACCTCGAAAATAAAATCTAGTTGCAAATTTTCTTTCTTGAATTAATAATGAAGTTGAAGTTGTTCTTGTAGAAGATAATTTTCCCAATGAACATTTATTCACAATATCTACTAATTCACCTTGGTTTGTTGATATTTCCAATTACCTGGCTACACAAAATTTACCACAAGATATCTCACGTAAAGAGAAGTAGAAAATTGTGAGACAAAGTGCCACATACTCATGGATTGAAGGAGACCTATTCCGTACAGGACTAGAAAAATTGGAACCTGTAGAAGTTACAAGATAAATTGTAACCTGGAGCAGTCATTGGTACTTATACTTGCACAACATCAACACAGGAACAAGCAACATGGAAATGTTCTATAATTTGAGGAGATGGTTCGTTTTCCAAATGAGAATGAACCATCTCCTATATCCTGGTTAAATATGAGAAAAGGGATCTCTCAGGTTACTAATTAGTAGAATAAATAGGTGTCCAATCCACGACTGAGTGTGAGTAGCAGGACTCGTGGAATTTCCATATGTCAAAAAATCATTAGTAGAACCTCTAGTTCATGATTCAACACACCAACAACTCCGAGATTCAATTTAGCACACCAACAAAATCCACATTTCATGTGATCTTTTATTATCTTAAATCGCATGACAGAAACAAAGTATTGTATCTTAAAAGAACATGTTGTCATATGTTATATCGATCTATAAGACACATGATCATTCATATCATGGGATTCTAGTCCACCATATTGTAATCGAGATATTTTCCTTTTTAGAGGATTTGATAAACCATTTCTTGGAGAAACTCTGTATGCTATATAAGCAACAATTTATATGAAGAAAACATTAATGGGAAAATAAAGATGAGAATTCTAAAATTATGTTGAAATCAAATTGTTTTTTTATTCTATAATTTTGATCCGAATGAATTGCATTGAGTAAAGATTGTATGTGTTGATATTTCTTGTGTATTGATCTAGTTTGCACATTATTTTTCAGGGAGAGGCAGGGCCCCCTTTTTCAAGTTAATATTGTTTCATCTCATTTACATTGTCATGCAATGTGATTTCTTCTAAAACATTTTTTATTGACAATATTTCAATTCACAGTTTAGTGTGGTGTGCAAATAGGTTTTTGAAAGTGGATCCCTTTAACTTAACTAAAATAAAAAAGGTTCAAAACATAGTACTGTTGTAGCAGAACTCAAACCCCCAATTTGATTGAAGAGGTTGCAACCTGTTATTTGACATTTATGACCTGATTAGATTATAGTTAATGTTAGATAGTAGATCATTGCAAAATAAACCTTCTAAACTTTATACATTGTCTTTCTTATTGATTTTTCATTTTAAATTTGGGTGGTCATTGACTAAGTAATATTCTCATATTATACCAAATCAAATAACCCTTACAAGTAGATTCAATTCTTGAAGTTGGATACTTAATGCAACCTGGTTTTTATCATTCTTGGGTAAAGAAGGATATGATTTAGTACATGCAATTGCAACATCTTTAAAAAACACAGTTATTCTTATAATGTTATTTCTTAGTATAATTGTGTTTCAATTTTTAGGCATATTTCATACTACAAAGGAACCATTCTTGCATATATTTTGCATACACTTCATAAGTAAATACTAACTCCGGGTTGATAAATAAATGAAACAAAATTTATGATGCATACAAATTTCCTATCAAATAGTTCTTGTTCAAGCTAGAGCCTTGCGTTTCTATTGCAATAGTCACTAAAATCACAATTATTCAATAGTTCCAACAAACCATTATTGCATTTTACTGGCAAGATCCCAGATCTCATTGTTCAACAATGGGGAAAGTGCTAAGCTCAAAATCTAAAGAAGTGCAGAACGTAGAATATGTTAGTCCCTAAAGTTGCACTTGATTGCTAAAGGGAAAGCTAGGGCATCATCAAATTATTGCAATGGATTTTATGGATAAATATTGTGTATTGGGTTTTGAAATTAGTTTGAAGGTTAAGTAGTGGGTAAAATAACAATATCAATCTCAGATAACAAGAACAAATTCCTATTACACTTGCTTAGTAAATGGTAGTCAACCTGATGAATTAGATAACAAATTATAACATGAAAGACATAAATATGTAAGTTTCCAATCTGTCCACTCACATAGGAAATCCTTGATCCTAAATATCATTCAAGAACAAGTACTTAAACACAAATCAGGTTATGAACAAGCAATCAACAAAATCTTCACTGGCTTAAATCATGAACAAGATATATCAAATGCTTCACAAAAGATAAATATGCATTCAAGTAAGAAAATGAAGAATCAAGACAAGAAGAGGAGTCTAACCATCATATATCCTTTTCCATTTAATACAAAATGTAATAAGTCTTAGTCTTTACAATTAGAAATAGATTTTTCTTCAAAAATATCATGACTTCCCCCTCCATAATTTCTCCTTCTGCAGAGTTTATATAGAAAAAATACATAATTATCAAGATCCAAAAGAAATGGATCCGAAAACCTCCTCATCCATATTTAGTTTATGGTTTCAAATAATCAAGGAGGAGATAAGATCTGATCTCCAAGTTGAATTGATGAAGTGGCTCATCAATTGTTGTTTAGGAGTTATTTTAGGAAAATAAATCTGGCAAATTCATGAAAAATAGGGTCCAAAAATCTCTCCGTGTCTCCCAAAATGTGATAGATATGTAAAAACCGAGAGAGGTTTTTGTGAAAGGGCCCGTTTCCAAAAAAAACCACTTTTGGTTTCCAAAAAATCATCTCGATATTCTTTGAAACCTTTCCAAAAATTGGTCACTAAAAAAAGAAATCATTTATTGTGAAATCTCTGAAAAATAGGCCTCAAAGATATATTCAAAAATATTAAAATATGATAGATGTGTAAAAACAAAGAGGTTTTTTTGAAGGGTCCAGTTCCCAACAAAAAACTCTTTTTTTTTAAAAGAATTCATCTCCATTGTTTTAGAAATTTCTCTTGAAGATACAAACTAAAACAGGAAAAACATAATATTTCCTGTATTTGATTTCTATCTTTCTTCTTTTTGTTGTGTTTTCTTCAACTACATTTTCCTCCTTAAGAGAAGGATTGAAGAGGGATTTTGAATTTAGTTCTGAATTTATCTGTTTCCCTAATCTTAGACCTGCTAGGAAAATTTACCACTGTTTTACCTTTTCTTGCTTTGTTCACCTGCTTAGCTTTATCACTTGCAACTGGTTCCCTTTGCTTATGTTTTGATGGTCTGAGCTACTGCTTATTAGACCCTCTGAGCTGGATTCATTTATTGTCTTTAGGATCATATTTTGAACCAGGAAATTTATTTTGAATTTGAAATTCCATCTCTCACTCTACTTTTGACTTCTTTCTTTGCATTTTGGTCACCCTGGCTAGAGGGGAATTTTCCTGTAATTCTTCAGTCTCCTGTTGTGACTACAACTTCCTTTTGCTAGATCTGGTTATTCTAGATACAGAGGAAGTTTATTTTTCTGAAACAAAAGCTTTAGGAACCCTCTTCATATCATTTTTTGATTTATGTTCTAGTGTGGCTTTAGGCGTGGATCCTTATTCTTCAAGATTGAGTGATTTTTCCACTTTTCTTAGGGGCCATGACATTGATTTTAATCCCTGTATATTTGTGAATGCTTAGGGTTCTGATCTAATTATTTGGAACCTCTGACAATATGAAAGCTGTGGAAGATTTCTATTTCCTGCAAAACATGTATAAATTGATACAAAGATATAATGAAGGACTCATGTATCGTATGTTATGAATCATAACAAAAAATCTGCGAATTGATATCAGACTTATTGAGTACAAACCCGATCCCTTTGAATAAGGATCAAAACTAAAAACATAACCCAATCATAATCATAAATGATATTGTCTTTTAGGGAATGATCTCAGACATTTGCTGACATGATTTGGGGAGTTGGAGCATTTGAAGCAATGATTACTGCTGGCGCTACAAGAATAACATTATTCTTGTAGCACATTTTTCCCTTTGCATAATTTCAAATTTTAAATGAGAAGAAGGACTTGTACCTTGATGGAAATATTCTAAATGTCTTATTCACACTAATGCATGCAATAAAACGTTCAGAAAGGATAATTCAACCACACTTAAAAAATGTAGAGGGAGAAAATCAAAGTTTAAAATGATGTAGGAATGATAGAGCAGGAAAAAGAGTAGTTAAACAGTCAAAAACAAAATTAAGGACTAACACTGGTTCCTTCTGGGGATAATGTTTCATGGTGAAACTTTAAGAACCTGCTGACCAATTCCTTTAACTTCCTTATCGTCATAAAACTTTCACTGTAATTTGTTTCCTTGTTCTGACATCCATTTATTCTGTAATCCAAAAAATAAAAACCCAGAAACTGGAGAGTAGTGCTTCCATTGGGCTATGGAGTCATTTCTCCCTGTTGATTTACCACACACCAATGCTTAATAAGCTTATTTACACACATCTCCTACTCCTAACCAACATAAACCAAAACAATCAGGTGAAGAAAATTTTCCAAAAGAACCTTTCAAGCAGTAAATTGATTGGCTAAATCTTTTGCATGTGCTTAAGAAAAAAATAATGTTGAAAAGAAATTTGTGGCTCACGAGACAATCAAACCTTATAATCCCATTCAAAAAATGATAGAATATTTAAACTTGAAAATCCCTCAAGATATGCAGCCATGGGATCATAAAGATCATGAAACATTACTTTTGAATCAACAATAAACACATAATCTTCTAGATTCATATGAACATACAACTTTTGTGAAGAATCTGATCCAATAGTCAAGATACACTCTACTTGTTCCGTTGAAATTAGTGCATGAATATCATTTGTTTTATGATAATGAACAACATCTTGGATAAGCCGATTTCCTTCATCTATTTCTCCAACATCAGATTCATACTCATAAAAAACAGGCCAATTGTTGCACATGTCAATGAATGCCGATGTGAAATTTTGCTCTTTTCCATTTTCTATTGTTGTTATATAAATAAGCTTAACATTGCCTCTTTCACTACCTTCCAAAATATTAGATTCAAAGTTTTCAAAGAGAGGCTGACTGCTGCTCAAGTCAATGGAGGGTAATATGAAATTTTTCTCTTCCCCATTTTCGTATTCATCATATATAGGTTGACTATAAATTTTTTCTAAATTTTGAAATTCACAAAATTTTGTTTCATGATGCTCTTCAAAGAAAGAACACAAATGAACAACTTGGTCTTTTTGAACACAAAATTCATTATGACAACAACTTCTAGAACCATCCATTAAATTTGTTGTCATACTATCCATGACACTATCTTCAACAACATCTTGAAAAAATTCTCCTCGAAAAGAAGAATGAGAGAAAGTTTCATGAATGATCAAATATTCTTCATCATCATGGGCTGGAGAATTTTGATTGATTTCAACTGACAATGATACAAAAATTTGTTCACCATCAATATAATCTTCAATAATTTCTTCACTAAAATACTGGCCTTCACAAATATTTCCAGCAACAAATTCTTCATGAAGAGACCCATTCAAATGGCCATAAAAAATGTTAAGAGCATTATGAGAACATTCTAAAATATCTTCACTGATCTCATTACTATAGCCCTCCTGAAAATTTTTGCTACGGGATTTAAATTGTTCACAACAATCATTCAAAAGGAACTTGACATGATAAATCCTCTTACAATATGAATGAAAAGAAGCATGAAAATCCTTTAACGATGAAATACTGGAAACATGAAGAGATCGGTACCATTGTCTCGCCTATCCTTCCAAGGATTACATACACATTTTCAGCAATACATCTTCATGATGAATATCAAGTTGGTCCATGTATTGATGAAAATCAATCAAGTGTTGTGTAGGATGATCGTGATCATCTCCTCTGAACCTCATAAGATAGTCTCCCCATTCATGCATAGTAGGCACAACAATTGGAAAACCAGGAATACTGGAGAAATCAAATGGAGTAAACCTACGAGCCAAAATGGCTTCCATGGCCTTCGATATCCTAGATCAATGGAGTCACCAACAAATTCTTCCTTCATGGAGTCGTCAGGTGAATGATGTAGTCATAAATTGTGTCCAACCCCTGTTCACCATTAGGATCTAGAGCTCATCATTTTCGTTCTTCCTAGGGAAGATGTCTTTGTTCCTTCATCCCCGAAAACAATGCCAAAATATGTTAGTCCCTAAAGTTGCACTTTACTGCTAAAGGGCAAGCTAGGGCATCATCAAATTATTGCAATGGATTTTATGGATAAATTGTGTATTGGGTTTTGAAATTGGTTTGAAGGTTAAGCATTGGGTAAAATAACAATATCAATCTTAGATAATAAGAACAAATTCCTATCACACTTGCTTAGTAAATGGTAGTCAACCTGATGAATTGGATAACATATTATAACATGAAAGACAAAAATATGTAAGTTTCCAATCTGTCCACTCACATAGGAAATCCTTGATCCTAAATATCATTCAAGAACAAGAAAATGTACTTAAACACAAATTAGGTTATGAACAAGCAATCAACAAAATATTCAATGTCTTAAATCATGAACAAGATACTCAAATGCTTCACAAAAGATAAATATGCATTCAAGTAAGAAAATGAAGAATAAAGACAAGAAGAGGAGTCTAACCATCATATAGCCTTTTCCATTTAGTACAAAATGTAATAAGTATTAGTCTTTACAATAAAAAATAGAGTTTTCTTCAAAAATATCACCACTTCCCCCTCCATAATTTCTCCTTCTGTAGAGTTTATATAGAAAAAATACATAATTATCAAGATCCAAAAGAAATGGATCTGAAAACCTCCTCATCCATATTTAGTTTATGGTTTAAAATAATCAATGAGGATATAATATCTGATCTCCAAGTTGAATTGATGAGGTGGCTCATCAACTACTGTTTATGAGTTATTTTAGGAAAATAAATCTGGCAAATTCATGAAAAATAGGGTCCAAAAATCTCTTCGTATATCCAAAAATGTGATGTGTAAAAACCGAGAGAGGTTTTTGTGAAGGGGTCCATTCCCAACAAAAACCTCTTTTGGTTTCCAAAAATTAATCTCCAATTGCTTTGAAACCTCACCAAAAATTGGTCACTAAAACAAGAAATCATTTATTGTGAAATCTTTCAAAAATAGGCCTCAAAGATATATTTGAAAATATTAAACTATGATAGCTGTGTAAAAAACAAGAGAGGTTTTTGTGAAGGAGACCGTTCCCAACAAAAAAATATTTTGGTTTCCAACAATTCATCTCCAGATTCTTTGAAACCTCTCCAAAAATTGGTCACTAAAACAGGAAATCATTTATTGTGAAATCTCTGAAAAATAGGCCTCAAAGATATATTCAAAACTCTTAAACTATGATAGATATGAAAAAATGAGAGAAATTTTTGTGAAGGGGCCCATTCCCAACAAAAACCTCTTTTGGTTTCAAAAAATTCATCTCCATCGTTTCAAAAACTTCTCTTGAAGATAAGGACTAAAACTGGAAAAACAAAGTATTTCCTGTATTTGATTTCTGTCTTTCTTCTTTTTGTTGTGTTTTCCTCAACTACATTTTTCCTCCTTAAGAGAAGGATTGAAAAGGGATTTTGAATTTAGTTATGAATTTATTTTTTGCCCTAATCTTAGACCCGCTAGGACAATTTACCACTTTTTTACCTTTTCTTTCTTTGTTCACCTGCTTAGCTTTATCACCTGCAACTCATTCCCTTTGTTTCTGTTTTGATGGTTTGAGCTGCTGCCTATTAGACCCTCTGAGATGGATTCCTTTATTGTCTTTAGGATCATATTTTGGACTAGGATATTTATTCTAAATTTGAAATTCCATCGCTAACTCTGCTTTTGACTTCTTTCTCTGCATTCTGGTCACCCTGGCTATAAGGGAATTTTCTTGTAATTCTTCCATCTCCTGTTGTGACTGCAACTTCCGTTTGCTGGATCTAGTTATTCTAGATACATGAGAAGTTTCTTTTGCTGAAAAAAAATCTTTAGGAACCCTCTTCGCATCATTTTTTGATTTCTGCTCTAGTGTGGCTTTAGGCTTGGATCCTTGTTCTTCAAGATTAAGTGATTTTTCCACTTGTCTTAGGGGCCATGCTACTGATTTTAATCCTTGTAGATCTGTGAATACTTAGGGTTCTAATCTAATTATTTGGAACCTCTGACAATATGAAAGCCATGGAATATTTCTATTTCCTGCAAAACATGTATAAACTGATACAAAGATATAATGAATGACTCATGTATCGTATGTTATGAATCATAACATGAAACCTGTGAATTGATATCAGACTTATTGAGTACAAACCCGATCCCTTTGAATAAGGATCAAAACCGAAGACACAAGAAGATGATAATCATAAATGATATTGGCTTTTAGGCAATGATATTGGACATTTGCTGACACAATCTGGGGAGCTGGTGCATTTGAACCAATGATTACTTCTGGTGCTACAAGAATAACAATATTCTTGTAGCGCATTTTCCCCTTTACATAATTTCAAATTTTAAAGGAGAAAAAGGATTTGTGCCTTGATGGAAATATTATAAATGTCTTATTCACACTAATGCATGCAATAAAATGTTCAGAAAGGAGAATTCAAGCACACTTAAAAAAAAATGTAGAGGGAGAAAATCAAAGTTTAAAATGATGTAGGAATGATAGAGCAGGGAAAAGAGTAGCTAAATAGTCAAAAACAAAATTAAGGACTAACATAATCTTTGACTGATCAAATCGTTGATCCATGGGTGGAGTTGATAGGTGACTTGGATGGAAAAATCAAGAAAACACAATGGGTGGACAATGATTTTACAAATTGAGACCTATTTCTAGACCCGTAATATTTAGATTGCATGGATTAAGTTCCCCTAAATAACAAGGACATTGCACATGTTTGGAATACCACTTTTGAGCCTCTACAACATTATACTCTCATGACCTTGTTGGACCTCTTGATATTTGACAACACTAGCAAGGTAGCTCACTACACCAAATTTTTGATTAATCATGTTCACCAAAATGCTTCATGGTTGGATTGACCTTGTCAAATTCATGCACAAGATATCCACAAGATGACATGGTTATCAAATGAAGGACCAGATGTGACAAAATAATTTGAGGGTGTTGATAAGGGTGATCAATATCCACCTGGATTTAGAGTATTTAAGACTCTATCAACTGAATGGCCATGCAACCATGCTCCCATGCTTCCATACTGCATTCACATCCATGCTCCCACGCTCCCATCCACTCCCATATGTGCATCCATGATAACATCTCTTTTGTTAGGTGACATGAAATACATGGAGTGTTTAATGGTGCAAAAAACTTTAGTTATTCCCTCCACACCTATTCTTCATTCCTAAAATTTTCAAAATATCCCAAACTAGCTCTGCATTTTTTGTTGGATCCCCTATTCTATGGTTGAAGCATGGAAAATGGATAAGGAAGCATGTTTTCCTGCTCATATGTGGATCTTCTACTCCATAAGTGACTTATTTCATGGGATTTGTAGAGATCAAGATGACCAAAGATGACCAAAGCCAAGATATTTAAGCCAAACAACAAATAATCATCGGACAACTTTTGCTGGTAAGAAACACTGTTTTTGTTTCTTATGAGGACAAATCAAGTGGAATCAATGTAGACCACTAGGGAAGCATTAATCTATTGTCAGGAGAATATATTGTTTCTGTTGTAGTGAGTGTTGCTAGGAAATCATAGAGATTGCTCCAGTAACTTTATAGTTTAGATGACTACTATGCACCTTTGTTGGCACAGGGGCAGACCCAGGGTTCAACGCTCAAGAGCGCACCAACAAAGCCCTAACTACTGACCCTTTTGAAAACACCTGGGAAGCAGATGAAGTCTCACCCGAGGTAGAGGCAGGGGTGGTTGTAGGACTCATGTGTCTACAACCTTAGCTGGGACACAGATCTGTGGTTATATTTCTTACAGTGCACTTAGCATCAATTATTCCTTAACATACATTCATTAATATACTTTGCATAAGTCACAGAGCATCGCAATGAATACTTATACTAAGAATGATTCAGTACTTATCTACATAAATATATGTTAGATTCAACTGATCAAGCACTAAGAATCTCATATATCATATCTAATGTTCATTCATTCATCAACAACACAGAGCACAACTAGATCTACTTAATCACATCAAGCACTTAGCCAAGAAACAGATAAATACATAAGAGCGAAGCACGAACCATTATACACACGGCTACCATGGTTCACCCCCACCCTGGGGCTATGTCCACAAAGTCTTCTTATATTATCCTTATCAAGCAGTTACAACACGAAGCTTCAATGACCCTTACTTCGCACAGGACAAAAGGTCTGTGCAGCTCGCTAAATCCCTCTTCCTTGCACTAAGCAACAACCTCCTCTTATTTCTTACATTGCCTATCTAATTATAGATTAAAAAATGGGCCTAAACATGGGTAGACCCATGGGTCGACATCCCTTTCCCGTTACATCAACCCAAAACCCTAAAATGGACCTAAAAATAGGTCTTGCTTCCTTAATTCCCGCTTCGCGTTGCGCTCCATCTTTGGCAAGCTGTCCTAGTCCCCAAAAGTGGTCAAGTATGACCAAGTACTCTTCAAAAATTGGTCAAGGGACAATAGGCCCCCAACACTCACCTATGACTCGTCCTGAGTCACTCAAGTCTGACCAATCTTGCTTCGAATGCCTTGAGCTTGGTTCGAGCGGCTTCGACCTGCTGCAGTGCGATAGCCTCTTGTTCAGTAAATTCCTGGATTACTGTGTCATTGAGCGGTCCTTCCAGGCGTTGTTCTATAGTGATGGAACCGTATTCGAGTTCATCTCCCTGGCTTTCAAGTTCGGCGAACAGTTGACATGCCTTCTCTTGGAGTGGTTGCAGTCACTAAGAAACGTCCATTACTTTACTTTGCAGCGTGTGTACTTGTTGTTGGGCTGTGCATTGCTCTGCGAACCTCTTCATTCTTTCGACTGGGGTCACGGACTTCAGTTGTGCTTGTAGCACATCTGCATGCTGCTTTGCTTCATGGAGCTGGGCCTCCAATATCTACAATTCTGGATTCTCTTTGAGGGTTTCATAGGTCTGGGCGCTTCTGGTGCTTAGCTGCCTACATTCCGAAGCCAAAGTTTTTAATCGGTCGACTGCGCTTCAAGCAGTGGCCTCTCTTAGATCTCTTATCTCTTGGGGTGTCTTAGGCATGGTGCAGATTTCTAGGTCCGTGATGTGCTGTTGAAGTTGCTGGATTACTTCTTCTAGCTGGGTCACCTGCTGTGGAAGACGATCTTCCATCTTCACTTCTATGATTGTCACAAAGCACAGTGCCTTGTGAAATCTTTCTTGTGTTTCAAGTTGCTCTGCTAGCAACTGGTCCTTGCTCTGCTAACTGGGATTTTTCCTCCTCCCATTTTGCTTGTAAGTCAAGTTTCTCCTGTTCTGCCTTTCTTTGTTGCTCTTCCTGTGCACTCTGTGCTTGTGCCAAAGCCTGGGTGGCTTTTGCTATGTCTTCTTGAGCTTGTTGAAGGTGAGCTTCGACTTTCTCGACGATCTGTCGTAACTGTGTGGGCTCATTGCCTGTTCCTGATTTTTCCATTGTTAACGACACCGTAGAAACTGCTTGGCTAGAATGAAGTGCCTGCCGCGCTTCTTTGAATTCGCCCATGATCCGATGGAATAGTTCCTCCTGCTTTGCTTCTTCATTTTCCGTGAGCTCTAATGAAACATCATTCAGTGCGAAAATTAGGAAGTCAAATTCATCCGGGGTAAGCTAAGTCTTAAGCGTGGTTCGGGTGGCCTTAGTTTTCTTTCTGGATGAGGGCCTCGGTGGGGTAGTTTTCCTTTTCTTGGAGGGATCTACCTCGTCCCTAGGTGGGGTAACCTCGCCTTTGCTCTGTTCAACTTCTGTGCCCCCTAGTTCTTCCTCATCACCTCCCTTCGCAGGTGATAGTGAAGCAATATTCATGGATTTGCTGTGGATATCTTGAACTTCCACATCCTTCTTAGTCTTGCGTGGTTCTGGTGTATCCGGCATAGCTTCAGGGCTATCTACGTCAAACATCTCTGTGGGATCTGCTGCAACAAGGAGGTTTTTCGACCATTCCTTGGTAATCTCCTCTAGGTCATCTTCTGTCAGCTTGTTGTTACAGGTATGAAATAACTGAGAGGGGGGGGGGTGAATCAGTTATTGTAAATTATTAACCATTTCTCTCATTTTTAACTTCGAATCATTAATCTTAGTAGCAGTAAGTCTTTACTGTGAAAACTAGTGTTATAAACATAAAGCATATATCATAAAGAACAACAATCACACACACGACATTCATTCACAAGTATGAGAC
>SNQJ01S0076795.1:0-14537 GCA_010110895.2 Picea sitchensis
TGTCTTCTTTGAGCAAATCGATTTCTTCCATGCTAATGACATCTTTCAGCAATGAGCGCACTATTTCTTTGTTCTACAGATTCAGTCTTGGCACCTTTTTCTTTAATCGTCCTGGGCGGTTGGTTGTCTTCCTTTGTTTCTGCGGGTTTTTTGTTGTTATTGGTTGTAGGTTTGACAAACTTGGTGGGTTCTTCGTTTCTTGGCTTACCACTACTTGATCCCTCTTCATAACCCAAACCAGTTTTCAGATTTGGATTCCTTTGCTGATTCAGAATGGTGGCTAATCCTTCTAAGGCTTTGATACTTAACAGATTCTGATTGTACAAGGCTTGAAACTTTTCCATCTCTTTCCTAGTTTTCACTACTTCTTGTTCTAAGGCTTCACATCTTGCCTTCTTTTCTGATAACTGTCATTTCAGAATGTCTTCGATTTTCTTTGCCTCTTCTAATTCCACTTTTAGTAGGACAAGATCTTCATCAGGTTCTTTACTGTCTTTCTCGAACTGTATCAACGATTGTCTTTGCTTTCTGTTCTTAATTCTTAGTCTGTCAATCTCTTCCAGTGCACTGATCAGTTCTCCTTCCATATCAACCACAACTTCTTCTTCATTAGCCTCACTCCCTGTGCTTTTATTATCATAATCCTCTTTGGCCATAAGTATGAAGTCATTTAGTTTATCTTGAATGGAGGATTCATTGTCTTCATCATCTGAAGGATCATCACCATTGTTTACACAAAGACTTGTCTTCTTAAAATTATTCTCTTTAAAGAAATTTCTGTGTTTGTGCTTCTCCTCATCATCACATGTCTGATCATTTCCTTTGTGAGGACATTTATTTGCAAAATGACCTATCTTACCACAATTGAAACATTTGAAAGGCAGTTTACCTTTGTATTTGCCTGATCCCTTCTTCAGTCTCTTCACAAATTTTGCTTCAATTTCATCAGGCTCAGAATCCTCATTCTTGTCTGCTTTGAATGATGCTTATATGGAGGTGGGTTTATCTTTAACTATTCTCATTTCATATGCAGTCAATGTTCTTAGAAGTTGATCAAACTCCAAGGTTTTTAGATCATTAAGTTCTTTTATAGCAGAAACCTTCAGGTTGAACCTATCTGGTAGAGATCTCAAAATTTACTGAACTAAATAAAGTTCCTCAAATTTTTCACCAAGTGCTTTCATTGCATTTACCAGTTCTTCAACTCTCAGAAAGTATTTTCCAACAATTTCATCTTCTTTCATCTTCAACTGTTCAAACTGTACTTTGTAGATTTGAAACTTGGCATCCTTTATCTTCTCATTACCTTCATAACTGCTAATGAGTTTGTCCCACATTTCTTTGGCAGTTCCTAGGTGCATAACTTTTACAAATTATGCTTCTGCAAGCCCACTCAAGATAGCATTCATAGACTTAGCGTTGAAGCTAAATTCTAGCTTGTCATCCTTATTAGCTAGTGCAACTGGCTTTACATAACTAGTATCTACCACATCCCAGACATCTGCACCTAAAGCCATTATGTAAGTTCTCATTCTAACTTTCCAAAAGACAAAGTTTGTTCCATTGAACAAAGGGGACTTATTGGTTGAATTTCCTTCATGGCTTGACATGTTTAAGCTCTAAGATCTACCCTTAGATAAAAGGGGTCAACTCTGATACCAATTGTTGAACAACTAAGAGGGGGGGTGAATCAATTGTTATCGTGCTTAAACAATAATGCTTATTTTAAATTCTTTGCAGAGCACTTAATGACAATCACAATAATGCAAGGAAGTAAGCAATAGAGCAATCAACATCATTTTCACATATGAAATATACAGAGACAGATATTTCCTAAGGAAACCCATAAAGGGTAAAAACCTCTTCTTCTTTATATGATAAGTAATCTTTACATTCTGTACATTATCATGCATATGAGCTCCAACTCATTATGAGGCTACAACCTCTATATTGCAAGCTGTAACTTGCTGAGAGCGCCAACTCTTTGTTTTCTCTAGCACCTACTAGAGGGAAGCACAAATTCCCTAGTTTCTCTAGCACCCACTAGAAGGAAGCACCAACTCCCTAGGTGTTCCAGCACCAACTAGATGGAAGCACCAACTTCCAGTCACACAGGTACCAACCTGTATAACAGAGAACAACAGTTCTTCCTTGCACCACCCTGCCACCCTAGTTTCTTTGGCTGCAACCAGATGGAAGCTACAACTCCCTGTGTTCAAGCACCCACTTGAACCTCTGAGGACAACAGTCCTCCCTAGCACCTCCCTACCACCCTCAAATCTAAATCTTTGCTATTAAGACTTATTCCAACGATATAAAGTTCTTCAATGGCTTACCGGTCTCATCACTGTTCTGCTACACTGTGCTGCTTTGTCTGCATCAGTGTCTTCTGCGCACTCCTTGCGCTTTCTTGGTTGCACTAGCTCCGATCATTTCGGCATTTCGCATTTCGACCTTTCGCGATTCTTGTGATGAAGAGTCTCGTCACTTGACTCTTCCAACTCCCGSTATCCGAAGCTCCGAAATGGAGTCGGATCAATAGTCCACACCCTAGATGATTTGACGGTCTAGATCTCTTCGTGATTTCGCACATCGCGATTTCGACATTCTTGACGTGAGAGTTCTTGACAACTCCACCTCTCGGTCTGCGAAACTCCGAAATGGATTCAGCTCAACTTTTCGGCTTTTCACACTTTGCAACTTCGGGATTCCTGTCGTGAGAGTCCTTGACATATCTAACTCTCGGTATAGAGTCTTTGACATTTCGCGACTTCGGGTTTCGCGACTTTGAGACTCTTGTAGTAAGAGTTCTTGACATCCCCAACTCCCGGTATCCGAAACTGTCTCCTGCTTTCGAGATTTCAGCGTTTCGCATTTTACGATTCTGGGACTCCTGTGGTGAAGTGTTTTGACACTTCAACTCCCGGTATCCGAAATTGTCCTCCTCCTTCCGGGATTTTGGCGTTTCGCATTTCGCGATTATGGGACTCCTGATGATGAAGAGTCTCGACTCTTCCAACTCCCGGTACCCGAAACTCCGAAATGGAGTTATTTCTCGGTCTGCGAAACTCTTCGTTTATGTGCCTATTTCGGGATTTCGACGTTTCGCATTTCGTCGTTTCGACATTCTTGTCGTGAGTTGCTTCCTTGACTCCTCCAATGCCCAGTATCCAAAACTTCGAAATGGAGTTTACGCTTCTGATTTTTCCATGCAATTATTCCTGCGCTGCTGATCTTCCTTGCCTGCCTGTTTGCCATCAAATAAACAAGCACACTCTTGCACTCTTCGTGCACCTCTACACTATCTCTTATGAGCTTACGTTGTTCATGTTTTGCCATCGCTGCATACTCTGATCTTGCCATCAATGCAAGCATACCTGCCTGTAAACATGCCAACATGATTAAGTCAAGTGACTTAGGATACTTAAGTCATTTTGGAGATTTAATCTTTCACCAAGATACTACTCTAGTCATTTTGGAAATTTAATCTTCACCATTGACTTAATCAATGGATACTCGAGTCATTTTGGAAATTTAATCTTCACCATTGACTTAATCAATGGAATAGGATACTTAAGTCATTTTAGAGATTTAATCTTCACCATTGATTATGTCAAGTGACTTAGGATAATTAAGTCATTTTGGAGATTTAATCTTCACCATTGATTAAGTCAAGTGACTTAAGATACTTAAATCATTTTGGAGATTTAATCTTTCACCAAGATACTTAAGTCATTTTGGAGATTTAATCTTCACCATCTATTAAGTCAAGTGACTTAGGATACGTTAAGTCATCTTAAGTCATTTTGGAGATTTAATCTTCACCATCTATTAAGTCAAGTGACTTAGGATAACTTAGGATACTTTAAGTCATTTTGGAGATTTAATCTTTCACCATTGATTAAGTGAAGTGACTTAGGAGACTTAAGTCATTTTGGAGATTTATGGAGATTTAATCTTCACCATTGATTAAGTCAAGTGACTTAGAACTTTCACAAATATACTTAAGTCATTTTGGCGATTTAATATGATAATTAAGTCATTTTGGAGATTTAATCTTTCACCATTGATTAAGTGAAGTGACTTAAGAGGCTTAAGTCATTTTGGAGATTTATGGAGATTTAATCTTCACCATTGATTAAGTCAAGTGACTTGGAACTTTCACAAAGATACTTAAGTCATTTTAGAGATTTAATCTTCACCGTCAATTAAGTCAAGTGACTTAGGATACTTTAAGTCATTTTGGAGACTAAGCCACTTTAAATGGTCAATTAAGTCAACTGACTTAGGATACTTTAAGTAATTTTGGAGACTAAGTCACTTTAAGTCATTTTGGAGATTTAATCTTTCACCATTGATTAAGTGAAGTGACTTAAGATACTTTACGTCATTTTGGAGATTTAATCTGATACTTAAGTCATTTTGGAGATTTAATCTTTCGTCAATTAAGTCAAGTGACTTAGGATACTTCAAGTCATTTTGAAGACTAAGCCACTTTAAGTGGTCGATTAAGTCAAGTGACTTAGGATACTTAAAGTCATTTTGGAGACTAAGTCACTTTAAGTCATTTTGGAGATTTAATCTTTCACCATTGATTAAGTGAAGTGACTTAGGAGACTTAAGTCATTTTGGAGATTTAATCTCCACCATTGATTGGAGGTTTGACCTAAGATCTAATCTTGGTCATTGGTTTTCTAATATAGAAAAAATATTTTTCTAAGTTATACTAAGGATGAGGCAAAAGGGCAAACGTGGCATTTAATTGTTCACTTGGAGAATAGAGTGAAGTGAGGAGAGGAAAAAAGGAGGGTTTGGAGAAAAGGAGGTGCATTATTCATTGAGGGCACACCAGTTCACGAGGGTTGCCCAAGCTTTGTGAGAGGGCATTCATGGAGTAGGGGCACAAGTGGCTTGAAGGATAGACACATTGAAGGGCACACAAAGAATAAGGGGCACAAGTGTTGAATCTCGAGGCAAGGAGGGTGCACCAAGAGTGAAGGGGTGCACTTGCTCAAAGATTTCAACAAAGGACACAAGGCATCTCCAAGAGGGGGCACATCAAGAAAACAAAGGAAAGCAAAAAGGAGGGCACAAGGGTCAAAGAAAGAGGCACGCCAAAGCAAAGGCAAGCAGGCAAAGAGTAGGGCACAAGGGCTAAGGAAAGGGGCACGCCAAAGCAAAGGCAAGCAAGCAAAGAGGAGGGAGGGGGAACATCAAGCAAACAAAGGCAAGCAAGCAAAGAGGAGGGAAAAAAGGCCCAGGAGAGGGGCATGCCAAAGTAAAGGCAAGCAAGTAAAGAGGAGGGCACAAAGGCTAAGGAAAGGGGCACACCAAAGCCAAGGGCACACAAACCAAGGTAAAGCAAAGAAAAGGGCACAACGACTAAGAAAAGGCCAAGGCAAAGAAAATAAAAGGGAACAAAGGCTAAGAAAAGGGGCACACCAAAGTTAGAGGTGCACAAACCAAGGCAAAGGGGGGCAAGGATCAAGAAACTCAAAAACCAAGTTTGAGGAGAACTTATTATTGTATAAGTTCCATTGTTTCATTTCCTTATTGTAGCATTTGCTTGAGTTCTCCATAATACATCTACTCTCTTACTAGTTTGGTTTGAGTTCTCCATAATACATCTACTCTCTTACTAGTTTGGTTTTTGTTCCACTGTTTTCATTTCCTTATTGTAGCATTTGCTTGAGTTCTCCATAATACATCTCTTGCTAGTTTGGTTTTTGTTCCATTGTTTTCATTACTTATTGTAGCATTTGCTTTAGTTCTCCATAATACATCTACTCTCTTACTAGTTTGGTTTTTGTTCCATTGTTTCCATTTCCTTATTGTAACATTTTGCTTGAGTTCTTCATAATACATCTACTCTCTTACTAGTTTATCTCCATAATACATCTACTCTCTTACTAGTTTGGTTTTTGTTCCATTGTTTTCATTTTCTTATTGTAACATTTTGATTGAGTTCTCCATAATACATCTACTCTCTTAGTAGTTTAGTTTGGTTTTTCTAGGTTCCATTGTTTCATTTCTTTATTGTAGCATTTGCTTGAGTTCTCCATAATACATCTACTCTCATCTACTCTCTTAATAGTTTTGTTTTCATTTCCTTGTTCTCCATAATACATCTACTCTCTTACTAGTTTAGTTTTTGTTACATTGTTTTCATTTCCTTATTGTAACATTTTGCTTGAGTTCTCCATAATACATCTACTCTTACTAGTTTAGTTTGGTTTTTTCTACTCTCTTACTAGTTTAGTTTGGTTTTTGTTCCATTATTTTCATTTCCTTATTGTAGCATTTGCTTGAGTTCTACATAATACATCTACTCTCTTACTAGTTTGATTGTTTTCATTTCCTTATTGTAGCATTTGCTTGAGTTCTACATAATACATCTACTCTCTTACTAGTTTGGTTTTTGTTCCAATGTTTTCATTTCTTTATTGTAGCATTTGCTTGAGTTCTCCATAATACATCTACTCTCTTACTAGTTTGCTTTTTGTTCCACTGTTTTCATTTCCTTATTGGAACATTTTGCTTGAATTCTCCATAATACATCTACTCTCTTACTAGTTTAGTTTGGTTTTTCTCGGTTCCATTGTTTCATTTCTTTATTGTAGCATTTGCTTGAGTTTTCCATAATATATCTACTCTCTTACTAGTTTAGTTTTTGTTCCATTCTTTGCTTGAGTTCTCCATAATACATCTACTGTCTTACTAGTTTGGTTTGGTTTTTCTAGGTACCATTGTTTCATTTCTTTATTGTAGCATTTGCTTGAGTTCTCCATAATACATCTACTCTCTTACTATTTTGGTTTTTGTTCCATTGTTTCATTTCATTATTGTAGCATTTGCTTGAGTTCCCATAATACATCTACTCTTTTACTAGTTTAGTTTTTGTTCCATTGTTTTTCATTTTTTTATTGCAACATTTTGCTTGAATTCTCCATAATACATCTACTCTCTTACTAGTTTAGTTTGTTTTTTCCCAACATTTTACTGGAGTTCTCCATAATACATCTACTCTCTTACTAGTTTAGTTTGGTTTTTCCAAGGTCGTGTTGAGTTCTCCATAATGCATCTACTCTCTTACGAGTTTAGTTTGGTTTTCCCTAACATTTTGCTTGAGCTCTCCATAATACATCTACTCTCTTACTAGTTTAGTTTGGTTTTTCCAAGGTCATGTTAAGTTCTCCATAATACATCTACTCTCTTACTAGTTTAGTTTGGTTTTTTCCTAAGGACTCTCCATAATACATCTACTCTCTTACTAGTTTAGTTTGGTTTTTTCCTAAGGACTCTCCATCATACATCTACTCTCTTACTAGTTTAGTTTGGTTTTTCCAAGATCATGTTGACCAAAAATTGAGTTCTCCATAATACATCTACTCTCTTACTAGTTTAGTTTGATTTTTTCCCAAGGACTCTCCATAATACATCTACTCTCTTACTAGTTTAGTTTGGTTTTTCCAAGGTCATGTTGACCAAAAATTGAGTTCTCCATAATACATCTACTCTCTTACTAGTTTAGTTTGGTTTTTTCCCAAGGACTCTCTTACTAGTTTAGTTTGGTTTTTCCAAGGTCATGTTAGCAAAAATTGAGTTCTCCATAATACATATACTCTCTTACTAGTTTAGTTTGGTTTTTTCCCAAGGACTCTCTTACTAGTTTGGTTTTTTCCAAGGTCATGTTGACCAGAAATTGAGTTCTCCATAATATATCTACTCTTATTTTAGTTTGGTTTTTCCTAAGATCATGTTGACCAAAAATACTTGTATTAAAATCTTGTGATTTGCATTTTTTTATTTCAGCAAGTATGTGTAAAGATCCTAGAGAAATATTTAATGTTTTGATGCATGTTGAAGAACTAACTTGGACAACAAAACTATCCTAGATAAACCCTCAACAAAGTGGCATCATGTTGACCAAAAATACTTGTATAAAAATCTTATGATTCTTTTATTTCAGCAAATAGGTGTAAAGATCCTAGAGAAAAAATATTTAATGTTTGATAAAGTTGACCAAAAATACTCGTATAAAAATTTTGTGATTTGCATTTTTTTATTCCAGCAAGTAGGTGTAAAGATCCTAGAAAAATATTTAATGTTTTGATGCATGTTGAAGAACTAACTTGACAAGAAAACTATCCTAGATAAACCCTCGACAAAGTGGCATCAAAAGAGCATAAAATCACAAGCTTAAGGGAAGATTTCACTCGGCAGAACTTTCAGATTTGGAGATTTGGGTGACTGTCTTAGTGCTTTCAGATTTGGAGATTTTGTGGCTGTCCTAAACAAGAGGACAAACAGTTTTGAAGTGCTTTCAGATTTGGAGATTTGGTGGATGTCCTAAACAAGAGGACAAACCGTTTTAAAAAGCCTTGAACTTAGTGCCCAACAAAACCGTTTTAAAAAGCCTTGAACTTAGTGCCCAACAAAAGATCAGAAGGAGGCTTTCAGATTTGGAGATTTGGTGACTGTCCAAAACAAGAGGACAAACAGTTTTGAAAAGCCTATACAGGTCTGTTCGGCTGCACTTAAAAACCTAAAGATTATTCAATGCCAATGTTTAATGTTGCCTTGTTCTTAAAACCTTCAAAATTCTTCAATGCCCATGTTTGATGTTGCCTTATTGTACCCCGTGGAGTTAATAAGTAATTTGCATAGGCTTAGTACCGACTACCTCTATCTTAAATGATAGTTCCAGGAGCAAATGCAAGAGAAGTAACCAGTTCCAAAAAAAAGCAAGAGAGGTAGCCAGTTCCAAATTTTTTCTGTCAGATATTGCTTACATAATTCAGCTTACCACTACAATAAACTAGAACATGTCGTTTTTCTGTCAGATATTGCTTACATGATTCAGCTTACCACTACAATAAACTAGAACATGTCAAACACTAAAATATAAGAGACTCTAGCGGCAAGCCGATTTTAAATAATAAATTTTAGAAGATTAAGCTTACCACACCTAAAAAAAAATATTAGAGCACATTTTAATAAATTTTAGAAGATTAAGCTTACCACAACCAAAAAAATATTAAACACTAAAATAGTAAGCCAAAGACATAAACCCCTGTAGAAAAGAATCACAAAAAATGACTATATTATTAGTGATACAATTCACACATGTGGAAAAATGCATACAATGAAAGTTTATATTCCGTATCTCTACCAAAAATCTATGCCACGTTAGAATAGATTTAATCTCCTTGTTTCACTTTCATTACCACTGACTTCTTCAAACGCTGAAGCTAATGAACTAGGTCCTCGTGGTTTCTGTCCATCGTCCAATAGTACTTTACATTATTCTAAAGCATCTTCTCAGAGAAGTCGGGAAAGTATTGTTTCGTTACCGCGTCCATTGAGTGAGAAGGAAGTTGGTTTCTCAGAAAAATCTGTATTTGATTTCTATATTAATACACTTTGGCACGACTTTCACAATTGCCAACTTCTGCCTCATTTAAAGGCTAAAGCTAATAAACAAGGTTCTCATGGTTTATCTATCCATTATCCAATAACACTATAATGCTTCTTCCTGTGTTCATAGTCCAACACTATTTGCTTCTTCCTCTGTTCATAGTCCAACACTATTTTAAACAGATACTCTCCAAAACGCTGTTGTGTTGATATGAAAAGAAAAAAGATGTACACAGCATGATCCGCATTATTTCTCGAGCCAAATAAATAAGTAGCATGATTACATCATTTTTACAACTTCCAAATATTTGAATACAGTAATAAATGCTCTCTTCTTGAGATTATTTTCACAGTCAAATGCTGATGTAGCATGATTTACATCTTTTCTACAGCTCCCAAATTCTTTTTTCTAGATAGTAAAAAGAGAAAAGCTTCCATTATCGAAGAATTATATGTTTTTTTTTTCTTTTCTACAGCTTCCAAATTCTTTTTCAAAATATTAAAAAAAAAACTTCCATATGGAAGAATTGTATGTTTTTAAGTAAGTATAATCCCATCTTTACACATTTCTAAAAATTAAATAGTAATAATCTTAAAAAACTCTCTGAAATTAACACATGAGAGACAACATACTCATGACAACAAGCTAAGAGAAACACAATTAAATGGTTTTACACAGTTCTAAAAATTAAAAAATAATAATCTTAGAAAAACTCTCTGAAGTTAGCACATGAAAGACGAAGTTAGCACATGAGAGACAACATACTCATGCCACGCTAAGAGAAACACAAATAAATGGTCTTTACACATTTCTAAAAATTAAATAGTAATAATCTTACAAAAACTCTCTGAAGTTAGCACATGAGAGACAACATACTCATGACAAGCTAAGAGAAACATAGATAAATGGTCAGATCATTTATAAAAAACCCTACAAAATTCTAAAAATTAAATAGTAATAATCTTACAAAAACTCTCTGAAGTTAGCACATGAGAGACAACATACTCATGACAAGCTAAGAGAAACATAGATAAATGGTCAGATCATTTATAAAAAACCCTACAAAAGACACGAAGGATATACTAAGAAACATATTCGTTGCACATATGTTATACAAGTCTATATCAAAGAAATATCGAAGAAATATAGATTGACAAGATGAAAGTATTCTTGAAACAAGTAGATATAATGAAAAAAAGGTAATATACAAAGTTAAAAACTACATATAAAATAACACGAGATTGTAAAAAGCAGCATAGAATCATTAATAGAGCCTGTACAAATGTTATATAGGAAGAACTTTATCAAATAGGACCATCAAATAAAGAGCCTGCATCACGGTGAAAATAAATGCCAAGCACCCACTTCCCCAAAATTTTATATAGGAAGAACTTCATCAAATAGGGCCACCAAATGAAGTACGATGAAGGAGACGCTCCATCACGGTGCAGTAAATTCCAAGCATCCTCTTTCCCATAATTTTATAACATTAAAAAAACAAAAAATCCACAAAATATGTAACAAAAAGTTATCTTTATTGTAGACAAACAGAAAATCCACAAGATATGTAAATAATTTTATAACATTAAAAAACAAAAAAACCACAAGATATGTAACAAAAAATTATCTTATTGTAACAAAAAATTATCGTATTGTAGACAAGTGACAATTGAGAGATGATGCCTCAATTCTATTAATGCCAAAATAGAAAAAAGAAAAATGATGCCTCAATTTTATTGATGTTAAAATAGAAAAATTGGTCCCGTTGAGAAAGCATCCATTTAAAATATCAAAACGAAAATAATAAAAAGACTCAAAGATAATGCCTCAATTCTAGTGATGTCAAAATAGAAAAATTGATATGAAAATCCATGTAAGCAAAACTAATATTATCCATTTAAGAAATCAAACATGGAAACCTATAACAGCAAAACATATGAGAATATTAAAACATATAAGAATATCAAGTCCTCAGCTCTCATAGCTTAGCCTTCATTGGTGGCATCTAGTAAGTGCCTTCAATGTAAGGTCCAAAATTAATTTAATATATATATGGTAGGAAATTATAATTTAATATATATGGCAGAAAATTAATTTAATATTAAAATCCACAATTGACCAAACTTTGACAATGGGGCTGAGTTAAAAAAGAAACATCAAACTTTGACGATGGGGCTGAGTTCAAAAAGAAAGAGAGGAGATTTGTCTATGGAGTAGGTTAATTTGGAAGTAAGTTAGTCCTGAAAAAATGGCCGACCAGAATCACACAAAGCAGGTCTATTTGCTCTCTAGTTAGCCTACTTCATATTTCATGGAATTCAGGTTCATTTTTTTGGCCTGAAAAGCAGGTCTGTGAAAAATAATAAAGAATAGAAAAAACAAATTCCATAAAAGTGAAAATACTTTGACAATGGGGCTGAGTTAAAAAAGAAACACCAAACTTTGAAGATGGGGCTGAGTTCAAAAAGAAAGAGAGGAGATTTGTCTATGGAGTAGGCTAACTTGGAAGTAAGTTAGTCCTGAAAACCTGGCCGACCAGAATCCCACAAAGCAGGTCTATTTGCTCCCTAGTTAGCCTACTTCATATTCCATGGGATTCAGGTTCATTTTTTTTGGCCTAAAAAGCGGGTCTGTGAAAAATAATAAAGAGAAAGAAAAAATAATAAAGAATAGAAAAAACAAATTCCATAAAAGTGAAAATAATAAAGAAGATATTAAAACTGAAAATAATAAAGAAAAGATTGCTCCCTAGTTAAAGAAAAGAAAAAACAAATTCCATAATAGTGAAAATAATAAAGAAAAGATTGCTGCAAATTAGTCTACTCCATATTCCACGAAAGAGAAAACAATAAAGAAAAGAGAAAAAAATTCCATAAAAAGAAAACAATAAAGAAAAGAGAAAAAAATTCCATAAAGAGAAAACAAATTCCATAAAGTGAAAACAATAAAGAAAAGATTGCTTCCTAGTTAGCCAAGGCCATATTCCATGAAAGAGTAAGCCTACTCCATAAAAGAAAAAACAAATAATTAAAAAAAGATTGCTAAAGAGTTAGCCTATTTCATAAAAGAAAAAACAAATAATAAATCTATGACGATATCATCATCAAGTTTCCAAGCATCCGAGCCATATGTGCATGAAGACCATTTCTCCAAAAGTGTCAACTCAACCCTCTTCTCTTGAGGAGCACGCTCAATGTCATAAATGGGGTCCCTATAAAAAATGAAATGACCAATATCCCATCTACGTCTCCCAGTCTATATGAAAGTGTTTATATGTTCATCAACCATATCCAAGGGTTCTTTCATAATATTATCAGTGTGACTGAAATGGCCATCTCTTTGTCTTCGTGTGAAGGAAAAAAAAAGGTTAGGGCGGCTTCAAATGGATCTTCAAATTATTCATCATTGTGACTAATTTCTTCTTCAACTTCATTTGCAGGAGGAAGGAAAGGCAGGACAAAAAACTTCACCTTCATCAAGTGGGAGAAATGATAATGATGTCTCATGAGGTTTCTCAACATGCCGCACCTCATCGGGATCTTCTTGGTAACTTTCTTCATAGAGCATATCTTCATCTGCGAGAGCTTGTTCTTCAAAAGATTCTTGAGATAACCCTTTTACAAGATTCATCAGTTCCTTGGAGGCTTCGTCAATATATTTCTCCATTTCCATATGTAAAAGTGCCCTCCTCGAGACATGACAAGTTTTGGGCAAGGGTTCACCCCATGGTGCCATAATTCCATTGGTTGAAATGAAACCTCAATGGAGTCTCCAGGTGAGATCAAGGCTCATCAAAGGAGAAAAAGGGAAAGGGAACTTCCCTCAAGTGGAGTCGCCAGGAAAGACAGGGGTAAAGGCTTTGGGATCAAATCTTTTCAAAGTGTCGTTAAGGTTCGAAAGAGGATTCAAAATCTTCCTTGACAATGACGCCAAAATGTTATCACAAAAATGTAGGTTAGACAAAGCCCAACCCAATCCATGAGATAGTGATAATTGTGGGAGAGTCTACCCACTGTCACCTTAGATAAACCCTCCCCTCGCTCTAGTGAAGGAGAAATCCTACAAAAGGGGGGATTCCCAGGTGACCTTAGGGGAAAATGAGATGGAAAGTGAGGTTATGGAAGATTATGCCCCTATAGGTCGAATTGCTAAGTGGAAAGTGGCTTGGGAACAAGTCTCAGAGATGGTTAATGCTTGCCAAGTGCTTGAGTACCTGTGAAAGATAGTTGTACCTACCCAAGAGTACACAAGCAAAGACACGTATACAAGCTCAAATATTAAGTGGACAAGCATGTTAATATTTTTTTCACAAACTACAGGAGTAAACAAGAGTATATATAAGCAAGGAATAAAGCTAATTACTGCAGATTTAACCACTAAAAGCATCAAAGATTTATTGAGAAATGAGGAATAAAACAAGTGGATTAGTTCCCAATACTTTAGCACAAACTTCAGTGGTATTAGAGGCTTGTTGTATGAAGTTTTCAAAGTATGTTTGTAACATCCAAATGGCTGTAGCAAATATTTTCTACAACAAGAAGTTTCAACCACAAGAACAACCAAGTAATCCGACCAAAAGTTCACCAATTAACAATAGAATGATAGTAATGGCTTACTAGAAAATTTCCATGGTTGAAATGCAAGTTAAATTCAAAGCTATATAGTAGTTTGTTGCATTCCTAATGGTTGTAGCTTTAAGTTATGACAACAATATGATATCTTTGGCAAAAAAAGACGCCCTAGTGGCCCGAACAAGTTATTAGAGCATATAATTGATTCCACTTCAAACAATTTGAAAATCTCATAAAATCACATTACCCAATGCAAGAAATTGCATTTATCCAATGCAAAATTCAGATTAGTGCCTTTAAAATATTTGGTAAATGGAGTCTTGGATGTAAGAGTTAGGTCCACAATATCCCTAGGGGTGTAATCCCTTTTACATCCTAGGGCATGCAAATCAAACTAAGGTAAATCTAAGAGGGTGTACACCCTTGTACTCCTCCTAGAAACCTTGCCAAAAATGACTTATCAACTATAAATGAAATGAATCTTGATGGAGGGTGTATGCACTTATACTCCTCCTAGGGTTTCAACCAATAACACTATGAAACAAGTA
>SNQJ01S0076795.1:14587-36735 GCA_010110895.2 Picea sitchensis
AGTTCCACTATATTATTAAATAAGGCCCACTATGGTAGTTAGATATAATAAATGGGTAATTAGATATAATAAATGTAAGAGGAATTCTTAGAAGGTTCTACTTCTAGAAAATTCCTTCTCTAGAATGTTCTTAGGTGATGGTAGCACTATATAAAGGGGTTCAAGCAATGTAACGGGACCTGAAGAGAAGTATTGTATTTGGAGCTAAAGCTCATTAGGAGGAAGCCCCCTCAAAGAGGCAAGTGACAGGAGAGAATCCCTTCCATAATAGGATCCATTGTATGGTGTTTCCCTACCTCAAGGGTTTGGTAATAATAAAGTGTGGTTTCTTCTATATTTCTCTTTGGATCTATTGTGTATTCAGTATTTGTGGTGATTATATTTGTATATCTATCCTGGTTCTTAACAAGCAGTCTTTGGTTCTTAACAAAATGGTTGTAGCAAATATTTTCTACAACAAGAAGTTTCAACCACAAGAACAACCAAGTAATCTGACCAAAAGTTCACCAATTAACAATAAAATGATAGTAATGGCTTACTATCAAATTTCCACGGTTGAAATGCAAGTTAAATTCAAAGCTATAGAGTAGTTTGTTGCAGTCCTAATGGTTGTAGCTTTAAGTTATGACAAAAATAAGATATCCTTGGAAAAAAAAGACGCCCTAGTGGCTCAAACAAGTTATTAGAGAATATAATTGATTCAACTTCAAACAATTTGAAAATCTCATAAAATCACATTACCCAATGCAAGCAATTGTATTTATCCAATGCAAAATTCAGATTAGTGCCTTTAACATATTTGGTAAATGGAGTCTTGGATGTAAGAGTTAGGTCCACAATATCCCTAGGGGTGTAAGCCCTTTTACATCCTAGGGCATGCAAATCAAACTAAGGTAAAACTAAGAGGGTGTACACCCTTGTACTCCTCCTAGAAACCTTGCCAAAAATGACTTATCAACTATAAATGAAATGAATCTTGATGGAGGGTGTATGCACTTATACTCCTCCTAGGGTTTCAACCAATAACACTATGAAACAAGTAAGAAAAACTAGCAAATTCCAAGAGAGATGCAATATAAAATCCTAGTTCACCAAGCAATGTTCATTCATAAGCAAGAGAAGAAGTCTCCAAGAGGTGCGCACCACCTTAGTTCCACAATATACCAAAAGAAATCACCAAAAGAAATTTGCACAAAAGAGAGAGATCCAAATTTTCCAAAGATGGCATAAATTTCAGCCAAGTATCCTTCTCCAAATGGAAGAGCTATGATGAAAATGAAATGGAAATGATCCTTATTTATACAAATCTCCTAAAAAATGTTTGTCCACTTAACTTAGGGTAAACCACAAAGTAAGGAGGTCAACCTCATTTACTTTTCCCCTTTACAACTTTAAATTTTAATTTTCACTTAAGAAAACCCTAAAAGACATCATGTCACCCCTTTAGGGAAACGTTTTGGCACTTGGAACAAGTCGTTGAGATTGGAGATGAAACATTGGACCTCCAAATACCTCCTTCTCATGCGATAGGGTCTCCTCCATAAAGCCAAGGCTCCTACTCCTCAAAGGGTGCCAAGTGTCAATCATCAACACCACCACCACCAAACCCTAGCCCCAACAAGACGTTAAGCCCCAAGATGTAGTGCTCTAGCCTACAAAGGAAAGACATTGGGGTTTTGAAAGGATAGGAGAGGTCCTATAAGGTGTCTCTCAAGCCTACAAAGGCTACAATCATCATTTGGTGTCTAGTCCATGGCATCCAACCTGTGGGATTCTTGCCCCAATGAAGGCCCAAGATGAGCTTGTTCCTCCAAAACATCCGTCAACAAGGTCCTACAAAGACAAACAAGTGCACCCTCTAAGGATCTCAATTCAAAGAATCATGGCAAGTAAAATCACATCAAAACATATAAGAGCCATCCAAGCATGTACATCAAAAAATACCTCATCAAATTAAACAAGTGCTCAAAGACCTTATGCAATTTGACAAGTTTAGGTATGGGAGGGTTGACAAGGTGACCTATTGGGTGATTCATTCCTTAGGTCAAGGAGTGTTTCCCAAGTGGACCCCTCTCTACACCATGTGGATAAAATGAAGTGGATGGGGGGTGTGGGGTTCATGACATACAAGGGTTTGTAATGTCTCATTTATGGGTGCCTTTATAGAGGGTTTGTTGCACCTTTCTTTTCAATGCATCATTTTTCCAAGCCCATTTATTGCCATTAATTAATTAAGGTCTAGAACGACTGGGTACTCCCTATGGGTAAATATAAACTTGGGGGGAAGTACCATAGTGTCACTTGAAGGGAGAGGTACACATAGTGCCATAAGGGTGAAATAAAGCTTGTAACGCACTTGTGTAGATCCCTCAACAAGAGGGACACTATACATGTGTGTGTATGTGTGTGTGTTTTCTTTTGCGGGTCTTTGATTTTAGTAGAAACATTTCATTTTTCTCAAGACCTCTTTGGGTGATCATCTAGAAGGTTATGGTTTGGATTTTATCTTTTTCCAGCTACATTCCTTCTGGGCCTTCAACCCCTTATTTCCATGAAATGAGGGACAATCTCTTCTTGGCTCAATACCCCCCAAAATACCAAAAGATAGGGGGATGAGAGGATGAAGTGTGGAAAATGATAAGTATGATTGGGAATGACACGATGACTTGTCAAGGGGACCTCCCAATAGAAATCCCATCCCTAAGGGTGACCACTTACTAGGGCACAATGTCAACCACCAAGGTGAAACAAGACAAAGAGCATAATTTCCAAGCAGATGTTACATAATAAAAAAAGCCCCAAAATGCAACATGCTCAAAATGCCTCAAATATTAAAGTGACACTTACCACAATACCTGACTTGTACCTCATGGAGAAAGACCCATCATCTTCCATAAGTAAACTGATGTGGTGAATGTCATCGTCATGAAACCAGGATGTGTGGTGGTGAAGCGGGTCTATGTCTATGCAAGTGGATGTTGTCAGTCATTTGTCTTTTAGTACTCCATGTCTGCAACCTAAGGACCTTGAGACATCATTCCTTAGTTATCGCTAGAAATTGGGGATAACAGTTACTAAATGGTAGCAGTTATTAGTGCTCGTTATCACTTGGGCTTTGTGGACTTGTAACATGTAAGTAAATATAGATTTTCCCATTGATCACCCGAGGCCATTCTAATATAACATTTGAATGAGAAACAATTCCAAATTTGTCAAAAAGAGTTTAATTATATGTATTCCATCTCAATAATGCTTTTGAACAATGAGAAAAGAAATGGTTAGTTTTTATGTAAATAAATGGAAAACCTTGAGTAAGGAGTGCCCTGCTAATAAGATAATCAATACTTCCAAAATAAATGACTTGCTAATGCAAGAGATTACATGTATGCCATCTCATCATTCCATAAATACTGCTTATGAATAATGAGGAAATCAATTGTTAGTTTTTATTTAAATAAATGGAATAAAATAAGTAATTCCCTACTAATAAGATCATCACTACTGCTAAAAGAAATGATGTGCTAATAAGATTATCAATACTCCCAAAAGCAAATTGTTAGTTTTATTCCAAATAGGTATATTGTGTAAATGCATGCCATGCTAACAATAGTAAAGATTAAGATAGATTGTTAATGAAGATCAATCATACTATTGCTAATTTCACTAGCAATGGCATTGCTATGGTAATAATATCATAAAAAGCATAAAACAAAATCATGTAAGAATTTAAACTATGACACGGAACAACTGAAGATGAAACAATCCTTGAATGTAAAGGCCATTGCCAGAGAGTTCAATGCAATAAAGGTATCATAACAAGAAAAGGTATTTGTCCTCGGTTGAAGATGTAACGCCACTCTAGATGTAAAGGATATTGACAAACAATTTAAAAGGCATAAGTAAATGCAATAAAGGTGTACCATGACAAGGGAACGATGGAATGAGATAACAAATATGAGACATAAATGACTAGAAAAACAATTGAAATTTTAATAGACAAGCTCTTGAGATAACTAACTGGGAAGACACAACCACTAGTTAGTTTTCATCAACAACTAGATATTTCCAATGTACTTATATTGGCATGACACAATATACTACAATCGATGGACAAAATGAGTTACGTGTTTACATATCAGTTAGATATATCCATCTGATGCGTTAAGGTTATGATCTAGCAACGTTGTGAAAATAATCCAGGTTCAAATCTTAGTAGGCTAGTTTCCCTGGCAAATATAACCCAAATTCAAATCCTAACAGGCTATATCCTTAAAGCGAGGGTTATTCAGGTTGATCCTCTGTGAAGATACCCCAAATTCATATCTTGACATGCTAGCTCCTCCTAGTGAGGTTTATCTAGGTTGTGGAGATAAACTAGGAGGGCTTTGTGCCTGTTGAGTTTTGGATACCTTGAAAAGTGGTCCCTTGAGTTATTGAGTGTCTAACTCAAAGGGAGAAATATTTGACCCTCACCACTTTACTTTATGTTATAAATTCAAAGTAAATTTATTTCACTTAATTAAAGTGACTTAGGATACTGACTTCATTTTGGAGATTTAATCTCCACTATTGATTGGAGGTTTGTCTTAATATTTAATCGTGGCCATTGGTTTTTTAGATTATCCTAAGGATGAGGATAAAGGAGGAAAAGGGAAAAAGAGGCATTTAATTTTTCACTTGGAGAATAGAATGAAGTGAGGAGGGGAGAAAAAGAAGATTTGAAGAAAAGGGGTCACACCATCCATTGAGGACACACTAGTTCACGAGGGATGCCCGAGCTTTGTGAGAGGGAATTCATGGAGTAGGGGCACAAGTGGCTTGGAGAAGAGGTGCATTGTGTGTGAGGGGTTCACCAAGAGTAAGGGATGAAAGTGTTGAATCTTGAGGAAATGAGGGTACACCAAGAGTGAAGCGACACACTTGCTCAAGGGTTTCAACAAATGACTCAATGCATCTCCAAGAGGGGGCACACAAACCAATGCAAAGGGGTGAAAGGATCAAGGAACTCCAAAGAAATATTGAGAAGAGCTTACTATTGTATCAAGTCCCATTGTTTCATTTCCTTATTATAGAATTTTCTTGAGATCTCCATAATACATCTACTCTCTTACTAGTTTTCCCCATGGGTGTTTTTCTAGGGTCATGTTGACCAAAAATACTTGTGTAAAGATCTTATGGTTTGCATTATTTTATTTCAACAAGTAGGTGTAAATATCCTCAAGGAGTATTTTATGTTTTGATGCATGTTGAAGAGATAACTTGGACAACAAAACTGTCATAAATAAACCCTCAACAAAGTGACATCAAAAGAGGCATAAAATCACAAGCTTAAGGGAAGATTCAGTGGGTAGAATTTTGAAACTTGGTGGTTGTGTTAAACAACAGCAAAAGCAGTTACGAAAACCCTTGAATTTAGTTCCCAACAAGAGGTAAAAACATAGGCCTATTGGGCAGCACTTAAGAACCTCAAAATTCTTTATGGTATCAAAGCCAAAGGGCACAAGAGTTAGCTGATTTAGTTTGCAAACAGTTGGCATATTTTTGCTTCACCTCACAAAAATTAGCATCAATTTTTCTTGGTCAGAGTAGCATCATCTTTTAACATCAGATGACAACCATGTTGGTTGCAGTTTTGAGGGTGGAGGATAGGCTAGCGGGGGATAGTAATTGGTCTCTGTGGAAATCCAGGATAGTCTTGATTTTGGAGGAGGGAGAGCTATGGGATATTGCAGAGAATCTCATAGTACCTCCTACAGATGCAATGCTCATAGATGAGTTTTAAAAGAGGAACACCATGGCCAGGAGGACTATCCTTGATGCAGTCAAGGACCATGTCATACCTCATGTGTCTGTTAAATACTTCACATTTCATATGTGGCAGCCCTTGTGTGGTATTTACCAGAGCCCTAACCAAAACCAGAAGATGGTTCTCCAGAATAAGTTAAGGGGCACAAAGATGACGAACACAGATTCAATTACCTCATTCCTCATGAGATTTTCTCAGATTCATGATGAGTTGGCAGCGGTTGATGAGATAGAAGATCCCTCAGAATTGGTGATGATAGCCTTAAATGGTTTCTCCAAACCTTGGGATAATTTTGTATGAGGAATCATGGCTAGAGAGCATATGCCAAGTTGGGAGAGGCTTTGGGATGACTTTGTGGAGGACGAGCCTAGTTGGGAGAAGCTATGGGATGAATTTGTGCAAGAGAATCTTAGAGTTGTCTTTGGATCTTCTAGTCAACAGTAGGGTGAGGATGGTGATGAGAGTGATCTTTCTCTTTTGGGAAAGGACAAGAAGAAGACCAAGCAGGGTCCCAAGGGATTAGGGGCCAAGCAACAACAAAAATAGTAGAGAGGAGGTGAGCAACAAAGGGATATGAGAAAAGATGGATGCTTTTCTTGTAACTAGTTGGGGAACTACATTGGATAGTGTCCCAATGGGAAGAAGAAGAAGTACGGTGGTACAACAATTATAGTAGAGGAGGATGAGTTTTCCTCTCAATTTGAGAGGGAGTTCTACTTGATAGTTTGATGTTCTACAGTTGAGACACCATCCCGCATTTGGTGCATATATATTGGAGTATCCAGTCATATGTCAGGTGTCAAAGAGAACTTCAATGATTTTAGAGATCCAGAGATCAAGTTGGAGATAGTGCTTGGAGACGACACCATAGTCAGAGCGGCTGTTCATGGCACAATTTCCTTTCAGAGGGGGTTGATGTCACCCTTGGTGTTCATGGATGTATTGTATGTCCTTGGGTTGAAGAAGAATCTTATTTCAGTTTCATCCATATAGGATAGGGTGTTTGAGGTGTCCTTCAAAGGGACAAAGTTCATCATTCACCCTAAGAGGTATAATATCACTTATGGCAGAGTGATTGGGACATGTGAGGGGAATCTGTACAAATTAATTTTTCAACCAATCTGTTCTTTGGCTACTAGTAGTAGTAGCAGTCAATTGTGTGAGTTATGGCATCGAAGGATGCTCATTTTCATCATGGATCTCTGAGATCGTTGAGAGAGATTGTGATAGGTTTTCCACAATTCGACATTGAGCATCAAGAGGTGTGCAGAGGGTGTACTCTTGGGAAGTACATCAAGACTGTATTTCCCTACAGTGACAGTAGATCAACTAGGGTAATAGATTTGATACACACATATGTGTGTGGTCCCACCTTAAGAGTTTCTTTGGGTGGTTGTGAGTACTATGTGACTTTTATTAGGACCTAGATCTATTTCCTAAAGACCAAGAATGAGGTCTTCAAGAGGTTCCAAGAGTTCAAATCTCTTATGGAGAACTAGACATAAAAGAAGATCAAGGAATTGGGGTCAAACAATGGAGGTGAGTATACCTCCACAAAGTTTACATAATTTTGTACCTAGTAGGTTATTTGAAGGCAGTTGACCATTCCTTACAACCTACAACAGAATGGGGTTACAGAGAGGAAGAATAGGGTCATAGTTGGTGCAACAAGATCGATGTTGCATGATCAGACACTATCATTCTACTTATGGGAAGAGGCTTGTAGTATTGCAGTGTATCTGCATAATAGGATTCCCCATAGAGCTTTGGGGAGGAATACTCCTGAGGAGGCCTTCAGTGGTAGTAGGCCTGATGTTGAGCACCTATGCATATTTGGGTGTTCAACGTTCTCTCATGTCCCCTTAGAGAAGAGGACACATTTATATCCCACGTCATAGAAGGGGATAATAGTTGAATACTCAGAGGTCTCTAAGGCCTACTAGATCTACCTTTCGACACTGAGGAGAGTGGTGGTGAGGAGAGATATCATATTCGAGGAGGATAGAGCTTTAGGGAGATCTCTTGAGTTGAGAGATAGAATTGAGGAGGTCCCACATATATAGAGGGATTCATTGCAGGGGACGTAGCCTCATGTGTCAAGTAAATCGAGTTTAGGGGTGATTGATCAACCTGAGATTGCTTCAGGTTCATAGTTTCCGAGTATACAAAAATTTGGTGTAGGTGCTTTAGGGTCACATACTACTTTGCAGAGATCTGTGAATGAGACTTAGGGGCATGAGGAGACTACTCTACAAGAGGTTAATTCAAGGAAGAAGAAACCGAGATGGTTTCAGGAGACCCTGAAGGAAGCCAAGGAGTATGTTGGAGAGCCTCAGAGGTTGATGAGATAACGCAGAACACCAGAGAGGTTTGGGTCCCACTTGGCTAAGGTGACAAGCAAATCAGATTCCAATACCACTATTGATGAGCATGTTGTAGACATTCTCACCGAGTCCCTGCCAAGGGGAAAGGATGTCTACTTCAGGGACAAGTTGGGAGTGGTGAGTAACACTTTCCTCAGTAAGAGGGAGTGTTGAGTTTTCAATACCTTAGAAAGTGGTCCCCTTGATTTATTGAGTGTCTAACTCAAAGGGGGAAATATTTGACCCTCGCCATTTTACTTTATGTTTGTCACAAACCCAACCCCCTAAGTGTCTTTTTAAGAGATGGGGTATTAAACCTTCATTTTTTTCATAAATTATCTTACTTCCTCTCTTTCACAGTTCCATCGTCTTTTGCTCATCAAGAGCTTCCCAATGATAGTAACTTAGCTCAAAACAAATCTCTGGAACGAAAGTTGTGACCTTTCCAAGTTCTCGGGTTTACATAGGCAACATCCCTTTCATTTCCATGTGACACTTTGTTCCTTGTGCCATCTGACGTGGCGACAACCTAGCATCGATGTGGCACTAGCCTAGCCTATCACAGAGGAACTTCAATACATGTTGGCCTACATCCATCATCACTCGGACTTTGTTTTGACTCACTCTGCGTTCACCTTCGACGACTAAGGTATCAAGGAATATCCCTTATCGATACCATCCATTTAGAGTGCGAGAAGTTTAGGAAATTACACTTCTTTGAATCTTAAGGTATCGAGGAATATTCCCTTCTTCTCGATGAACAACGTAGATGTACGTCATGGTTCCCAACCAAAATCCATCCAACGCACTAGGTTCACCTGTCCAACTGCACCCCACTCAACTCATCAACCTATTAATGATCAACAATGGGCGTCCCAAGGGCATCATCGCTACCATGCTTGTTGAGATTTGGGTACTTTGGAAAATGGTCCCCTTGTGTTTGTGAGTCTCTAAACACAAAGGGGGACACTATTACCCTCATGCCTTTACTTTATGTTCTAATTTCACATTGACTTTATTCACTTAAGTCATAAAGTGAAATTAGTGACTTAAGGATAAAGTGACATTTAATTCACTTGAGTTAAGTGAATTAGAGAACATAAACCAAACTACAAAAACTTAAGTCAAAGTGGGTTTCCAAATGAGATTATGAGATCTAATCTCATTCATTGATTAGACTTGAACTAGATTCAATCCAAGCCCCTGATATTCTAGGTTTGGCCGAAGGAAGGCTAAAGGAGGCAAAATAATAAGGAAGAGATTCATTGTTCACTTGATCATTTCAAAGAGTTGGGCGAGGAGAAGAGAAGTGAGAAGAGAGGGTTTGAAAAAGAAAACTAGAGTGCACTTGTTCATGGAGGGTGCAAGCTAGTTTTGAGAGGCTTTCATATAGGTTGTGAGTGTGAGCTAGATGATGGGCGCACCTTGAGAGTAGGGGCACAAATCTAGAGGGAGACTCATCTTCATGAAACTTGGGTGCATCTTGTGAAGGGAGGCACAAGGCTTGTATGGGGGAGCATTGGTGAGATGCCAATGGCGCCAAGGAGCTTGGAGGAACTATCTTGAGTGACAGAGACACACTTGTGTTATAGTGGGAAAATACCAAGCTAGGGGCACATTTCTAGGAGGAGGCGCTCAAGAGAAGAGTAGGGGCACAAACTTTGTGAGGAGGGGTGCACTTGAAGCTAAGTGCGCACAAGAAAAGGGAGAGAGGGCACTACTACTCATTGTGAGATATATACAAGTGGGCAAGTCAAGGCAAAGGCAAGACAAGGGCTAAAGCAAGGCAAGGCAAGTGGAAGAGGTGCACCAAAGCAAAGGGTGCACTCTTCTAAGGCTAGCGGGCACAAATAAATTAAGAACTCTAAAGAATCTTGAGAGGAGTTGCTATTGTATCAAGTTCTTTAGTTGTATTTATTTGTAGTAGCTCTTACTTTGAGATCTCCATATATATATATCATATCTCTCTTATTGGTTTTCCCCATGGGATTTGTCTAAGGTCATGTTGACCAAAAACTACATGTGATTCTTTGTTATGTTTTCTTAATATTTTCAGTTGTAGGTTGTTAAAGATCCTAGAGGTGTGTTTGATGTTTAATGCATGTTAAAGAAGGATAACTTGGACAACAAAACCATCCATAATGAAACCTTATAAGAAGAGGCATCAAAGAGCATCAAACCAAATATCTGTGGGCATATTTTGAAAGGGTAAAGTTCAGATTCAGTGGGTTGTTTTGAATAGCGAAAAGGCTATCCTAAAACAATGAGAAAAACAATTTGAAAGTACCTAAACATAGTGCCCAACTAGAGGTCAAATGACAGGCCTATTGAGCAGCCCATAGGACCTAAAAAATCTTCAATGCTGGCAATTTGCATCATCCATGGCATCAATACTTTGTCTCTTGACGTGACATGTGGCTCAGTATCCACTCAGTGCATGGATCCATTATGAATCGCCATGTCACCATAAGGTGCATAGGCTCACTCGACCAGAGAATGACATTTGCCCCTCTCCTATAAACCAATTAAAATACTTAATTAATATTTCTTAAAATTCCACTCTTTGGTATTTAATTACTTAAACCTCATTAGAAATGAAAGGGTTTTGGAATGGCGTTGTCTAGGTGTTCTACGAAATGGCTTTTTCATCAGAATCTGACGATATATATTTACATGAATCATTAGTTTTTGTTGTTCAAACTCCATTTTTGAATGCATCATGCTGAAAAACCCATGGGGCACTCAAATTATATAGAAATAGTCACTCAAATCTATGAATATAACAATTTCTCGTCGGATTTCGAGCAAATGTCCCTGGAAAAAAACATCATTTCGTAGAACGTTTAGCCTACGAATTTTGGAATCGTGCGTAATTTATTATGAGCATCAAATATTATTTCAAATTGGGCTTGAAATGTGTGCGTTCCTCTTAGCACTCTGACCGCCAATCACAAGCGGATAGGGTTTTGATTTTTTTTTTATATATATTTAAATTTTATAACCCCCATGCCATCACTTTGATGGCTTCGGACTTCATTTAAACACCCACATCCATCCACTTTGAATGGTCAACTCTGAGTAAAATTTGATCTTGAAACTCGTGTGCACCTCCTGTTCTTTCGACAACCAATCACAAAAGGGAATATTTTAATGTTATAAAATACATATATGTAGGACCCAATTAACACTCTCGTCTCAACCTCTGAATGGTTAACTCCGAATGGACTTCGCTCTTGGAATGGGTGCGCTCCCCTCATCACTCCAATGGCCAATCATGAGAATTTAACATTTAATATTATAAAGTATACGTGGGACCTCATATTCCCAAGCTATCGGACTTTGAACGCCCACCCTTCTCTCCTTACCCCAAAGGCCAATTATAAACAAGCATGATTTAATATTTAATATTGTATGATTCAAAACTCCATTGGTCATCGCACTTGCTCCATTCTATGTGCTCCAACAAAATGAAAATTCTGATAAAAATAAATATATATTTATAAATATATTTGTGCTATGAGAAAATAAGAGGATTTATAAACTCAAGGTATTTGAACATTGATAAATGAAAATGCTCCATTAATAAAATTTCTTCCATAAATCTGCACTACTTTAACTACTTATACAAGGTATGTATTTTACTTTGCAAATAATTTCTAGTTTATAAATACAATAGTTTACAACCTTATGATTCAAATATTAGAGTATTTAGATGGTAAATTAGGATTTTACCAATATTTACTAAAATTTACCATTTGCTCAACTTTAACAAAAAAAACATAGAATTTGCACATTTTCATTTATAAATTTATGTTATTTATTTGTTTTCCTTGTTTTCCATAGTATTTACATGTTTTGTCCTGGTATGGTAAAACTTTGTATTTACCGAAATTTACTAATTTACCAATTCCCTAATTACAAGAATTTATTTACTAATTTTTAGGTATGAACTATTATTCCCAACTCTTTCACTTTGGAAATCAATTTTACTATGTAAATCCAAATAAAATTGGTTTCTTTCCAAATTCAAAGGAAATGTTTAGTTGTCCACTATATGTCAATTTCTAAATGTCATTTTCATTTCAAATTTAGAAACTTAAATTGCATTTTTCATTTCTTCGGTTTGTTTGTCAAAATATTGTCTCTTTTATAATGTGTGGCTTACTAAAAACATGGACTAATATTCCTTCAAGTTCTAGGTCTGGTAGATTTTCCAAACCAACAGAGAAGCCAAAGCCCTATGTCCAGCCTTTAAGTTTCTAACACAAATTTGCACTTTCATAATTCCAAGCTGATTTGGGGTGACTATGGTGGCTTGAGTTAACTAACATTTGATATAGTTCATATAGTCTAATATAGATGACCAGTTAGCATTCTACTCCAAATTTGATTTAGAACTCATTATAAACAACTTTCTTTTTCTAGACAGGGGTAGGCGGAAAACCAATGACAGAATATGATTTCCGAAACTTTATTTCAAATTTCCCAACCAATCAAGCAATCCGAACCACAAATTTCATTATTTAAACAAGATAATAGTTTCAACAATCATCTAGCACTTAAAATCCACATCATAAAAAAACCAATCAAGACAATACAAAACTCAAAAAAATACTTATCTAAAACTTGAAATTAGTTGACAACTATTGAAAGGTGTTCCCTTTTCCATCTAACCATAGGCACTGTTGTTCCTGAGTTTATACTTTAAAGGCTCTAAAGTATATCGTCAAGGCATCTGTAAAAATAAGGTAATTAAAGGATAAAAAGCAAAAGGAAGGATAAATTAGAGTTGGTTTCCCAACTGCCTCTGTCTAGCTTCCCTTTGTTCTTGGATGCTAATATCACTCTCAATAGCTGCCCATGAACATTCTAATTCAACCCGGTTAGTCATTTTTTGCAGAATAGTATTAAAAAGGTTCAAATCAATGCTAGTTTGATCTTGGAGACTAGGTTCTATGTTGGGCTGTCTGTTATTTGGAACAGTCATGGAGAGTAAAACTTATTTAATTTTGAAAGAATTTGATAAATTGTTGCTTCGGTTTTTAAGGGATGAAAATATGAAAAAGAGTTTTGAAATTCAAAATATTAACATAATAATAGGTGAGGGCGTTTCCTGGACTTGAAACAATTTTGAGAATAGTAAAATAACAAAGAAATACTACTGAAAAATATGAGGCTTTAATCACGAAAGAATCTCATATTGTAACAAGAAGTAAAGAGAAAAATGAGATTTCTAATGAAGTGTTAAATACTATCGTTCAAATGATCTACAGGTCTTAAAATTATTGATAGCAATTTCAGAGGAAAAACTGTAAATAATTTGATAACCAAATCAATTCAAACTACAAAATATATATGAAATAAACTTATAGTTGATTATCCATTAGAAATACATTGAAAGAGAAACATAGAAATATATTGTAAATAGGGTTAAAGAACACTTAGCTTCAAGTTGACAAAATTTAGAATCTCATCTGTATTATTCATATACAAATGGATTGAAAACTTTTTTATACAATAGGCTCTCCTCAAAACCAAAAAGCCGCTTCTTAGTCTTATGAAATTCTATTTATACATGATCACCAAACTTTTTTCCCGTTGGTGATTAACCAACTTCCTATGACTAACGGTTACCTGAATGTACAAGGTTGAACCGTTTACATTTCTATTTTTACTACTTTGTTATTTCAATAATGGAAATATACAAAATAGTATTTCATGTCTGTGTTGACGAACTTCCTTCTTTTGTCTTAAGACAACGAATACATTTTCCCAAAAACTTTACCAAAAATCTGGGTGCTTCTGGTATATCTTTTGCCTCAAATATGAATAACTTTTTCTGTAATTCGGGTAGACGATCTTCAATTATCTTCCTTGTGAACTTAATAGTTTGCAACTTTAAGTTCGACATCACTATCCATTTGTCGATTTCGGTGACATTAATTACCTTTATTTTTGGGATCTCCACCTACATTTCCTCCAGATCTTCCTTAAATCTTAGCTGGTGCTTAACAATGATAATTTCTCCTATTAACCCTGAACAATTGTTTTTTCCAATGTTCAAAGAAGCTTTTTTCTAAAATATCAAAAATTTCTTGACAATCATCATTGACCTCTCTGGTTATTCTTTTGTTTTCTGCCAGGTCCGCCTCCCACACCTTGAGTATTACATCTCCTTTAACCTGCTCTGAAACAGATAGTTTTTTAATCTTTTCGACCTCCTCCTTTTTTGAAAGGGCCACTGCTTTTTGGAAAGTCGTCCTGGCTATTTTTACTTCTCTTTCTTTCAGGAGAATGTTCTCCAAAGCTTTACTTGTTTCTTGAAAGTAATTCTGAATAAATTCCAGATTTAAAAACACTCCCTGTTGTTCCTCTTCTATCTTCAAATGTATTCCCAATACCCAGGCCTGGAAAATTTCAAGCTCTTCCACTTGATTTGAAATGGAACTAATCATATCTTGTAATTGTTTATTTGTTTCTTCTTGCTTTAGGACCTATGCCTGAATTACCTGTATTTTCTGATTTGCTTCCTCTAAGCTTGCTTTTAGTGTCTAAATCTCTTGAATATCATTTAATCTAGCTTTTTCTAGACCCTTTTTTATTCCCCAATTGATATTTCTTTCGATCTCTTTCAATTGACCCTATAGTTGAACTATCATTTGGTCTCTCTGTTCCAACATAGTTGTCAAACTACCCACAGAGTATAAATTCACCGATGCTAAGGCTCCCATTGTGCCTGCTATCTCTGTAGCGAATTCTCCTTCTTTAAGTTTTTGTCCATCTATAATGATTTTGTGCTTTTTAATCATCATATCTCCTCTAGGATGCATTTCCTGTTTTAGGATAGCCTTTCTCTTCTTACTAAAAAAATAATTGGAAGGAGGAATCTCATCTCTAGAAATGGGCTCAAGATCACTTATGTATAGAGCTCCCTCGTGAGGGTTTCCATAAGTAGATTGCAATGGGGTCAAGGAAGTAATGAGACTTCCAAGTTCTGTCGATGTTGTTCCTCCTACCTTTTTCAGAAAACTCTCAGGGATTTTTGAAGGTGTTTCCAACTCCTTTCCTTTCCCTGCCTCTGATTTTTCTGTCTGGGGGATTTATGTTTCTTGCAAAGGCATTTCACCCTCCTTCATTTTTCATTTTGTATTTTCTCTATCCTGTACATTTGTTTCAAAGCCTAGGGAAGGCCCTTCCTGCTCTGGAGGTGGGGTTGTGGGTTCACCCTACAAACTCTTTGGTAAACAATTTCGCCTATGACTTTGGAATGACATGAAACCAACCTATGAGTTAGGTGACATGACCCGTACCTTGTTCAATACTTCTTCATAGGTTTTAACCTCCTTGAATATATCATCATAAATAGATGTTTCGTGCTCATAAGCTTTCAAATTATAGTGCATCAAATGTCTGCTTACTAATTGATAAGGGTCATGTTTTCTGTGCTCAATATCTACCAGTTTTATTTCTTCTAATGCTTCAACTTCTACTTTAGAATGGCCGAGGTTTAGTAATGAAAATTTCCCAACATACACAGGGAAGATTGGCCAGGATTTATTTTGTGCTGCTTTCAGCTCTATTCCAATACCACCGTTCACTATTTGATGTGCTACCTCCCTCAATACCAGTCTGTCTGGGAGGAATTTTGGAAGTGCGTGAGGGGGTATTGAGCATCCATAAACCCTAACATATTAGAGGTTTTCATTAACAAACTAGTCAACTATTGCTTTGAGATTTCTTGAGACTAACTCAGAAATGCAAGGGGGTGCACAGCCATAAAACATTTTATGCATTGGAATTATTACGAAATGACAAATTTCGTAAAATGCATCCTTAGCATTTTCTTCCCAAAGTGCAGAATGATATTCATGAATGGGCTCAGGGCAAGTTATGTTCCAACTCCAATTCATCAGGGGAAATGGAGTCACAAAGCAAATCGCATCCATAATGTACACTGACATATAAAAGGCCATTGGTTGACCTTTAGATTTTGCCACTCTGTAATTTGAAACTTCTTGTGCTAAGTTATCAGACAAAATCATATTCCAGTTGAAAGCGTATCCTTTTGAAGCTTCTTCTAAAAAGGGTACCCATTTTGCAGGAAAATGTCAGGGATCCTTTTTCCCGAAAAGTCTACACAACATAATGGATACATAGAACATGTATTCGTTCAAAGATGTCGTGGCATAAACCCCATGGGTATTGGCCCTAGACTTTGATGGACATCTCCACCATTCTCCAATTAAATCGGGGTAAGTTTGGTCTGCCTCAGTACACTCTTTCCTTTGAAATTAAGCTAAAAACTCAGCATTAAAAGTGTACTTAGGATTTGGTGAGAGCTTATACATTACTTGTATATGTTCTGGCCTGAATGAGCCGACAACGACCCCTTGATCATTTAAGATGCTCCTCGTTGTAATATCAACCTTTTCCAGGGCCCAATTGATCATGTTGTTGTACGCCATAAGCCGAGGGCGCACTGTGATCTTATGAAGCTCTGATTCTTCTATGTCTCGAAAGTGATTCTCGGAATCAGTATGAGAATTCTTGAATTCGTATTCCAGGAATTCAGAGATTTGTGTCCAAGATTTAATTGAGTCGATAGCGTGTGGCGTAGTGTTGAATATGATATCTCATTCCTGTGTATCTTCACTCTTCTTCGATGCTTTTTTCGGTGCCATGAATTTAAGTTAGATGGAAAACCTATCACATAAAAGGAGTGTATGAGCTCGGTTGAATGCGTATTTCACTTGATAGTATGAAATAGAAAATGTTGCGAAACATAGACCTTCAAACTCTCTTTTAATTCATTTAATGATGAAGGGACTGACGTAGCTGACAAGAATTCAAGACATTTAATGAAATAGATATTTACTAAGATACGCATTAGTGTCACATATCACCAGTTATTTTTATTTAAGTGGCCGCATTTTGGCACTTTTGAATTCAAAAATCGGAACATTTCATTCAATCGAAAACCGAAACGTGAACAAAACCTAAAAAGATTGATTGTCATTAATCATGCTTTCAAAACATAGTTAATTTAGACTAATCATAGATTAAGAGTCAAGATTTCGCGTTTCAGGATTTCAGGGATCGTGTTGATGAGAGGTATGTTATCACTGAATCTCGATTTTTGAAATTGCGAAATCGCGACATGTTTAAATTAGGATTTAATTCCATTTTAGTTAACTAATTAATCATGATTAAGGACAAAACAAGATTAATTTAGTTTAACACAAATTATGGGTCGGGATTTCGCGTTTATGGATTTCGAGGATCGTGTTGACAAGAGATATGTTATCACTGAATCCCGATTTCCGAAATCACAAAATTGCGAAATGATTAACTTAAGCCTTAAAATTTGATATTAGCGAATTAATTAATCAGGATTAAGGACTAACCTCCAAACATAATTAATTTAGATTAACATAGATTTTGAGTCGGAATTTCGCGTTTCGGGATTTCGGGGATCGAGTTGACAAGAGGTATGTTATCGCTACATCTCGATTTCCGAAATAGCGATATGACTAATTTACTTTTAATAATTATTTACTTCAACTTTTCGAGAAATCAGGGATCGGGATTTCGCAATTCGATATGTATTAAAACCTATGTTCTTAATAAACCCCGAGTCTCGAAAACCCCTTTTTTATTAGTCTAAATTTTTTGCTTTTTATTATTATTAGAATTTATTCTGTCGGGATTTCGGTACCGGCCTTTAGAAATGAAAATGAGGGTTATGCTTCTTGAAAAGCCAAAACCCGAAAAAGGAAGGCTTTAGTCTTGAGATTAAAGAAATTTAAAATATGTTTTAACATAGGCTCCAATTGGGGACCTCGTCTCCCTGTGGGACGAGGAGAACGTGTAGACTTAGTGCCTTTATTGGGTTAATGGAGTTAAGGGCTTATCTCTGTAGAAATTGGTAATGAAGGGGATACAGAGGGAAAAAGATATTTCATCCTTACTTCTGAAAATCTTTTCAAAACTCTCATTTGTTGTAAACTCAGCTGCAGTCCCATTCATGATCTTCTCCTTCTCGTTATTGAAATTAAGTTAGCATTAAGATGATCAAAACAATCCTAGGAAACCCAACAAATTTTGTGGCTTTCGGCTTGCATCAAACGAAAAAAAATTCATATTTTTAATTGGGGAGCCCTGTCTGGACTTGGGATGCAGATCCAGTTTCGAAAAAACTGGTAACTAGAGTAGAGTGATATTTAAGTATGACAACCTTACAGATACCTCAGATATTGCTTCACTGCCAGCGAGCCTGTTCATTACCCCGGTGAAGTTATCTATCCCTTTTTGCTGAATTTCCTTTCACCACTTCGAATCCTAATTATGCATTTAACCTCAGATATTGCTTCACTTCCAGTGAGCCTGTTCAGTACCTCGGTGAATTTATTTGTCCCTTTTTACTAAGACGAGGGAAATCATTTGAATGAATTTCCTTTCATCGTCTTTTGGACTAGATGGGGGCAATCAAATATGAATTTCCTTTCACCATATGTCTTATACTTTACTTTTTGAATACGAAGTGGGGGCAATCAGTGGTACTTAGTATACCAAGGATGGTATCTGTGTAAAAATTGTAGTGGAGGTCTGTCAACTTGTTTTGATTACTCTAGACCAACCTTCTCTTAACTTTCAAAACACCTTAGTCCGCAGAGAGAAAGGGGAAGATTAATTCCAGGGGTCTTCCTCCGAGCAAGCTTAAATCCTTAGAACACTGTTAAGAAACCTAGGAGAGTCAGGATCGGCCTAAGCATAACTTTGTTTAGTCGTAGAGTGAGGAGTTATGAGGACTAGTCTACCTTTTAAGAACTGTTTTTTAGCTTCAAAAGTTAAGACATAATCTCTTCTCCCTCTGTGGAAAACCCGGAAAGAAGCTTGGTTTTTTAAGAAGACAAAACTGCGGGTAGAAAGGGGAGACATAGAAAAACCTAGAAATCGAAAAACAGGGGTCATGAATTCAACCCAACTCATGGAACTCTTTCTCAGAGATGCTTTTCATTTTTTTTGTTTATTTTAAATACCTCTTATCTTATTCTAGGTGAAACTCTTAGGGCCTAGATTTTGAAATCATTCTTTTAGTGACCTATCACACTTACAAGACAATCACCGCACCTTTTTATAAAAAACCTTTGTTTGAAAAAATAGCCTTCTCTGGAATTCACAGCTTTGCCTTACCATTTTCGTTCTCTTTTGAAATAACAAAAAATCTTATCTATCACCTATTTTCGACGAATTTATCTTTTGCTATAAGGCTGCAAACTGGGATCCTGTAAAGGAACATAACGAAGAGTATCAGAGCTTTTGAAGATTTGAGTACATTGAAAATTTTATCTCCCTACTTCTAGAAAAACATTAACCTATTTTTATTTTTTTATTTAGTAGACTTACTAAAGAAAATTATGAAATAAAAAGAAAAATCAAATGGTAATACAGTGGGAATTTTGAAAATCAATTATTCCATATAGTGTTTTAAATAACGCCCATTGACAGGGGCGTTGAGGATTTTACCGTCCAAATTCTCTAACAGAAATGAATTTTTTCCTTCAGGAGCTGTTACCTTGAATGGTCTGTACCAGATGTGATCAAATTTACCATGTTTTGCCGAGTTTTCCTTCCTTGCATCCCATTTTAAAACCAAATCTCCCGGGAGAAAATCTATGTCTTTGGCTTTATGGTCGAATAATGCTTTCATGTCGTCCTGGTATTTCTGCAGCCTTTCATCCACTTCGACCCTATGTTGTTGGACTTCAATCAACTGATTTATCCTTATTGTGACAGGATTTGGTTCTTTCTTCTCATCTTGCCAAAGTTTCATTATAGGAAGCGTTAGATTTATGGGTAACACTACATTTGTCCCGTATACCATTTGGAAAGGAGAAGTGCCGATAGACTTTTTCGTGCCTATCCAATTTGCCCACAGAGCGTATTTTAAATGTACATGCCAGGATTTCTTGTTTTCGCTTAGCACTTTCTTAATTATATTGATTAAGCTCTTGTTTGAAGACTCAACCAACCCATTTCCCTGGGGGTAATACGCAGTGGAATGACCAAGCACAATATTATATTTTTGGCAGAAACTGACCATAGCCATAGATTTAAAGGACTGGGCGTTATCTGTGACTATTTTTCGGGGGCAGCCGAATCTAGATAAAATATTCTCCTCTAAAAAATCTATTACCACCGAATTTGTAGCCTTTCTGGTTAGGATAGCCTCCACCCATTTGGTGAAGTAATATGTTGCAGTCAGGATCCATCTATGCTAAGTGCTAGAATGAAGATTAATTTCGCCTATGAAATCTAATCCCCATTGCTAAAAAGGAGCTTCCGTTTTGACTGGAACCAATGGCATCGCTGGGAGCTTATGCTTACCTGCGAACAATTGGCAAGGGTTGCAAGTTCGGACCTTGGCGTTGACGTCCGAGAAATGTTTGGGCCAATAATACCCTACCCTCATGATCTTATAAGTCGTTTCCCTTCAGGCGTGGTGTCCTCCACATACTCCTTCGTGAAATTGGCTTATGACCTTTTCTGTTTCTGATTCGACCAAACAAACCAACATGAAGCCAATTGGGTTCTTCCAATACAATTGTCTTTCGGATATACAGTATTTGACCGCATGCAACTTCAGCGTTCTGGATTTGGATGGGGGTAAGTCACCCGGGCACTTCAAAGTCAACAGGTAGGACACTATGTCTTTGTACCAATTTGATGAAGCAAATTTCTCTTCGATTCTGATTTCAGCTATTTGTTCATCAAGTTCATTCATGTCCACACACTCTTCACTTATTTGTAAGCCATTTATCCCAAGAGATCTGAAATTTGATTTAGCTAAGAGTTTAGCTAAACCCTGCCCCTTCACTAGTTTCGTTGGTTTAATCTCCAAATCGAATTCTTGAATTTTGGCAAGTCACCATCCTTTTTTGCCATCACTGTCAGACTGAACTAAAATATCTTTTACGGAGCTAATGGGTATGTACACAATCACCTTAGAATGAAACACATAGGTTCTGAAAGCCTTTAACGCCTTCACCATAGCATATGCTTGGTTTTCCATTATATTATATCTAAGCTCAGCGTCTCTAAGACTTTTGCTGAAAAAGGCTATCGGTTGCTCGAAACCTTCTTCATTTTTTTGGAGGAGAACCGCGACGAGTGTGTGTTTGGAGGTGAATGAGAAAATAAGAAAATCCTTTAGATAATCAGGGCTTTCTAGTACGGGCGCCTCGCTTATAACCTTCTTGATGCGGGCAAATGATGCTTTGGCCTCTGTTGTCCATTTCACTTCACTGTTTTTCTTTAACATATCTATAATCAATTTCACGATTTCAACAAGGAATAAATCTTCTTAAAAAATTTATTTTTCCTAAGAATGACTGAATCTCTTTTACATTCCTAGGATTATTTATTGTGTCTATAGCTTCAACTCTTTTAGGGTCAATTCTAATTCCATCTCGAGACACAATATGGCCCAAAAGTTTACCTTCTTGCATAGCGAAGTGAGACTTTTTGGGGTTTAAAGGCAAACCAAATTTGCGGCATTTTTCAAATGTCTACTTGAGATGTACCAGATGATCTTCATCATATTTAGAAAAAATGGTTAGATCATCAAGATAGATAACCACAAATTTATCTCTTTTGCCAATGAAAGTGATATCCATAGCCCGTTGGAAAGTAGCACCTGCATTCATCAAACCAAAAGGCATCTTATCATACATAAATGTACCCCAAGGGGTGGTAAAGGTTGTCTTTTCTTTATCGTGTTCACAGACGGGGATTTGATTATGTAAATTCTAACCTTGTACAATATCTACTGCAAACTGATATTCAGAAAGAACAGAAAAGATACAATGTTAGAATTTACATTTGGTATCAGAGCTTTATTGACTTCAGGGGGACGCCTTTGTCGTCAAGGGTTTGGCTCGGGACTGTGATAAGCCTTGTTACAGTGGGAGATCTGCGGT
>SNQJ01S0076795.1:44548-72810 GCA_010110895.2 Picea sitchensis
AAAAACTTGTGCATTTAAGCACTGGACTGCACATTTCATCTGTGCACAAGACGCCTGATGTAGAGTCGCAGAACCAGTAATTCACCCAATAAACAATACTATCGCCTGTAGCGATAAGTTAGTGATCTTGCTTATGGGTACCTGCGTGCTCACATGGTCTATATCAACTGCACAGTATAGGCCTATCAATTCCGTTATGTTATGCGGCCCTGTATCAATTCCACTGTTATGCGGCCCCGCAAGAAAAGTTCGGAAATTGACTGCTTCCCCTCTCCTGGAGAGGCCAGTCAAAAAGTAAATGTCCTCGATCGTGGGCACCAGTGACTGCCCCTCTAACATGAATGCCTCTGCATCCGGATGTCAGTAGTCAACCAAGGCATTCAGTAGCCTAGGTTGTGCCCGCATGAAAGGACATAGGAAAAACTTGAGTAACCCACACTGCATCAAAGTAGCCACAACATTGGGGTCTTCCCCGACCAACTCATTTACCTTTTCATGCTCTCTTTCTCTCCAATGGACATACATCCTGCAAAACACCAAGGTTCAGGAGAGTTAACCCTTGTTTTTTATGCCTTTTTCATTCCATAAGGGGTCCACGCGTGATGTAATGGTGATAGTTGCGTGTACACGCGGACAGAGTTTACTCTGCCCGAATGGACACACGACCTGTCCAGAGACAGCCTGCGTGGACCTAGGACCGACCTTTTAAAGGTCGACGCCCCCCTAAAAAATGAAACCCAATGCACAAATAAAGACATGAAATGCAAGATGAGGGAGTTTGTACTTACTTGGTCCAAACAAAAGTTCGTTTCATCCAGTGTAGCTCCCGGAATCACTGCTTTTGACAAAGGGGGTCTTTTGGCTCCAGAGTCAATTTCCAAATCAGCAATGGTGATAATGAACTGCCAGCTTCTATTTATAGACTTTTTGGCCTCTTTTTGTCACTTTTTTGGCCTCCCTTGTCATTTTCTTTATACCAAAAACCATTTAGAGTGATTCAAAAGTTATATAGGAGGGATTTGATCGGGTATTGGGATAGTTTTTTTTTTGAGTTTTGAGTAATTTTCGACGGTCTGTGGAAAATTTTATCCGACGATCAATTTGAACATATAGGTTAGGTTTCTACCCTAATCTTTGTATCTCGTTGTCTTTTTCCTTTGCCATAGGATCCATCCCACCAGGTTGTGACACGAAACCATCATCTATGTTATTAGAAGTGTCGCAACTTGGTGGTAGAGCTTACCGGAACATGGATGCCCTAGGTAGATCCCGGTTGCATTATGGTATTCATGTTGTCTCTAAAACACTGTAGGCTTGGGAGTCCTCGTAGTTTTTCTTGAATACGAGTTTGAGTCTCATTTGCATGATTCTTCTTCTCTATTGACCTCACCCTCAGGACTCCCAAAAAATAACGGGTCTTCTTAAGCACTTTTCAGACCCTCTAAACATGAAAAAATTGTCGAGCGATCTTGTGGCCTTTCACGCTCATTAAACTGAAACTTGAAGTCACGTCTGTCCGACGGTAGTTTACCCCTTTTTTGGTCCAGACGGTCAACTGTACGAACAAAGGTATACTCTATAGAACTTCAACTCTATAGAAGAGTACTCTCAGATATAATTTTATCCCTTTTTCAAGCGTGAGGGACTAAACTTACGAAGAAGGAACCCCCACGGAGTCCATAGTTAATCTCTTTTCAGACTCCCTAAAATTGAAAAGATCGTCGAGTGACCTTATTTTTTCACACTCGTTAAATTGGTCCAGAAGAACATTCCTAATGGAGTCCATAGTTCAGTTTTTTTCAGACTCGTTAAAAATGAAAAAATGGTCGAGTGATCTTGTCCTTATCACACTCGTTAAAATGGTTTTGAATAGACGTCTTGTCAGTGCTAATTTACCCCTTTTTCGAACTGACTAGATTATCTTCGAAAAAGGTACCCCAATGGAGTCTCCTTTTATGTTTTTTCGGACTCTCTAAATATGAAAAACCACCGAGCTTAGCTTCTCTAGGCTCGTTCAAACTTACATCGAAGGACGTTACCATTGTGTGTTTTGTTAACCGCGTTTACATATCTTATACGCCAACCTTGTACCCGTTTGCTTCTACGTTTTAACACCCTTGGCCCTTGGAGGGTTTTTCCCGAGTATCATTATTTTGAACACCAGTCTTGTCCTAGTGCCTTGAACTTGTATGTTTGCAACACTCGTTCCTCCATTGTAACGTAACATTCCTTTATTCTTTTTCCAAAATTATTGAAAAAGACAAAAAATCAAATATACCCCAAAAAGAGGAAGGGAAAAGTATTTTCTTTATTGGCAGCATAATGAGTCACCCTTGGATAAAGCACATCTATCCGTTTGTTCATCAAACCCTGGGATTTCATATGACCTTAGGAAGTTTTTCTCGCTACATAGAGTTGTGTCCTCCCCCGTTTGGTTATTCTTCCAAACGTATGGAGAGTTTGTGTTGCCTCCTGCCTCATAAACTTATGTTAATGCCATGCTGCCTGAGTCCAATGTCTCTTGCCCTCATACCCGACCATCATAAATGTCCAATTAAGTCCTTGTTCGAAATCAATGAAGTCTTCAGTCTGATCATCAAAGGGGCATCTGTTATAACCCTAAATTGCACCATACATGCTTACCTGGCATCAGACCATCTCAGATTCCTTCTTTGCCAAAGCACTGCTGAACAAGCTCTTTAAAAAACCTCTTTTATAAGGGCCCACGCGCCCTACTCCATTACTGCATCCATGTACACACTAGCTGACCTAAAACAGCCCGCGTGGACCGACAAAAGCACGAAAAAAGGAAAGTTGCCGACGAAACACACAGCTTTAGGTGAGTTAACTGAAATTCCCGGCCATACATGGCCGAGGGTTCGTCCAAATACCTAGCTTCTTCTAGCCTATAAAAGAAGGGCTAGGGGTCCCATTTGGAGGAGGAAAAAGATAGCAAAGAAACTCTGCCCAATTTCATATTCCCGTTGTCCCAACCCTTTAGCCATCCTTGTGTAAGAAGAGATACAAAACAAAGAAGTTGGAAGACATTTGAAGAGGAGCCCAAGATCATGATTCGCGGAGCAGTGGTCGGTCTCGACATTTGTAAGTTGATTCATTTAAAGTAATAAAGAAATGTTTTTCCCATACCACTTTATGAGTTCTTCGTAATACAGTAAATATATATTTGAATCTCTAACCCATTAGCCTATAGGTAAAATGCATGTGTAGTTTGTTGTTTGTTTTGCATACAGGTCGGCTTTGAAAGGAGCACTGCTAACAAGTGATCAAGCGGGAGGAAGGATCGACATCGAACATCTGGAACAAAGTATGTTGACCTAAACCATGTATTTGCTGAAAAGAAATGGGTTTTAAGTTAGGGGACGAAGGTAGAAAGTAGAATGTTTTTTTGTCATATCTGCATGCATAAGATAACCCTATTTGCTAGTCCGTAAGGGGATTTCCCTCACAACACTCTCTTACTAGTTTATCTCCATAATACATCTACTCTCTTACAAGTTTGGTTTTTGTTGCATTGTTTTCATTTCCTTATTGTAACATTTTGCTTAAGTTCTCCATAATACATCTATTCTCTTACTAGTTTAGTTTGGTTTTTCCAAATTCCATTGTTTCATTTATTTATTATAGCATTTGCTTGAGTTCTCCATAATACATCTACACTCTTACTAGTTTTGTTTTTGTTCCATTGTTTTCATTTCCTTATTGTAGCATTTGTTCCATTGTTTCATTTCTTTATTGTAGCATTTGGTTAAGTTCTCCATAATACATCTACTCTCTTACTAGTTTTGTTTTCATTTCCTTGTTCTCCATAATACATCTACTCTCTTACTAGTTTAGTTTTTGTTCCATTGTTTTCATTTCCTTATTGTAACATTTTGCTTGAGTTCTCCATAATACATCTACTCTTACTAGTTTAGTTTGGTTTTTTCTACTCTCTACTAATTTAGTTTGGTTTTTGTTCCATTGTTTTCATTTTCTTATTGTAACATTTGCTTTAGTTCTCCATAATACATCTACTCTTAATTTCTACTCTCTTACTAGTTTAGTTTGGGTTTTACTAGTTTGGCTTTTGTTCCATTGTTTTCATTTCCTTATTGTAGCATTTGCTTGAGTTCCACATAATACATCTACTCTCTTACTAGTTTGATTGTTTTCATTTCCTTATTGTAGCATTTTCTTGAGTTCTACATAATACATCTACTCTCTTACTAGTTTGTTTTTTGTTCCATTGTTTTCATTTCCTTATTGTAGCATTTGCTTGAGTTCTCCATAATACATCTACTCTCTTACTAGTTTGCTTTTTGTTCCATTGTTTTCATTTCCCTATTGTAACATTTTGCTTGAATTCTCCATAATACATCTACTCTCTTACTAGTTTAGTTTGGTTTTTCCAGGTTCCATTGTTTCATTTTTGTATTGTAGCATTTGCTTGAGTTTTCCATAATACATCTACTCTCTTACTAGTTTGGCTTTTGTTTCATTCTTTGATTGTGTTCTCCATAATACATCTACTCTCTTACTAGTTCGGTTTGGTTTTTCTAGGTTCCATTTTTTCATTTCTTTATTGTAGCATTTGCTTGAGTTCCCCATAATACATCTACTCTCTTACTAGTTTGATTTTTGTTCCATTGTTTCATTTCTTTATTGTAGCATATAATACATCTACTCTCTTACTAGTTTGGTTTTTGTTCCATTGTTTTCACATTTCTTGGTTCCATTGTTTCATTTCTTTTTGTAGCATTTGCTTGAGAAATCCATAATACATCTACTCTCTTACTAGTTTGGTTTTATTCCCATTGTTTAACATTTTTATTGCAACATTTTGCTTGAATTCTCCATAATACATCTACTCTCTTACTAGTTTGGTTTGAGTTCTCCATAATACATCTAACATTTTACTAGAGTTCTCCATAATACATCTACTCTCTTACTAGTTTAGTTTGGTTTTTCCGAACATTTTGCTTGAGCTCTCCATAATACATCTACTCTTACTCGTTTTTGAGCTCTCCATAATACATCTACTCTCTTACTCGTTTTTTTCCAAGGTCATGTTGAGTTCTCCATAATACATCTACTCTCTTAATAGTTTAGTTTGGTTTTTCCTAACATTTTGCTTGAACTCTCCATAATACATCTACTCTCTTACTAGTTTATTTTGGTTTTTCCAAGGTCATGTTTAGTTCTCCATAATACATCTACTCTCTTACTAGTTTAGTTTGGTTTTTCCAAGGTCATATTGAGTTCTCCATAATACATCTACTCTCTCACTAGTTTAGTTTGGTTTTTCCAAGGTCATGTTGACCAAAAATTACTAGTTTAGTTTGGTTTTTCCAAGGTCACGTTGACCGAAAAATACTAGTTCAGTTTGGTTTTTCCAAGTCAAGGTAATGTTGACCAAAAAATTGAGTTCTCCATAATACATCATCTCTCTTACTAGTTTGGTTTGGTTTTTCCAAGGTCATGTTGACCAAAAATTGAATTCTCCATAATACATCTACTCTCTTACTAGTTTAGTTTGGTTTTTCCAAGGTCATGTTGACCGGAAATTGAGTTATCCATAATACATCTACTCTCATGACTAGAAATTGAGTTCTCCATAATACATCTACTCTCTTACTAGCTTAGTTCGGTTTTTCCAAGGTCATGTTGAGTTCTCCATAATACATCTACTCTCTTACTTGTTTAGTTTGGTTTTTCCAAGGTCATGTTAGACCAAAAATTACTAGTTTAGGTTGGTTTTTCCAAGGTCATGTTGACCAAAAATTGAGTTCTCCATAATACATCTAGTTTGGTTTGGTTTTTCCAAGGTCATAATACATCTACTCTCTCACTGGTTTAGTTTGGTTTTTCCAAGTTCCTAATACATCTACTCTCTTACTAGTTTAGTTTGGTTTTTTCGGAAGGACTCTCCATAATACATCTACTCTCTTGGTAGTTTAGTTTGGTTTTTCCAAGGTCATGTTGACCAAAAATTGAGTTCTCCATAATACATCTACTCTCTTACTAGTTTAGTTTGATTTTTTCCCAAGGACTCTCCATAATACATCTACTCTCTTACTAGTTTAGTTTGGTTTTCCCAAGGTCATGTTACCAAAACTTGAGTTCTCCATAATACATCTACTCTCTTACTAGTTTAGTTTGGTTTTTTCCCAAGGACTCTCTTACTAGTTTAGTTTGGTTTTTTCCAAGGTCATGTTGACTAGAAATTGAGTTCTCCATAATATATCTACTCTTATTTTAGTTTGGTTTTTTCTAAAGTCATGTTGACCAAAAAAATTGTATAAAAATCTTGTGATTTGCATTCTTTTATTTCAGCAAGTATGTGTAAAGATCCTAGAGAAATATTTAATGTTTTGATGCATGTTGAAGAATTAACTTGGACAGCAAAACTATCCTAGATAAACCCTCGACAAAGTGGCATCATGTTCACCAAAAATACTTGTATAAAAATCTTATGATTCTTTTATTTCAGCAAGTAGGTGTAAAGATCTTAGAGAAAAAATATTTAATGTTTTGATTATGTTGACCGAAAATAATTGTATAAAAATCTTGTGATTTGCATTCTTTTATCCTAGATAAACCCTCAACAAAGTGGCATCAAAAGAGCATAAAATCACATCACAAGCTTAAGGGAAGATTCACTCGGCAGAACTTTCAGATTTGGAGATTTGGGTGGCTGTCTTAGTGCTTTCAAATTTGGAGATTTGGGTGTGTCTTAGTGCTTTCAGATTTGGAGATTTTGTGGCTGTCCTAAACAAAAGGACAAACAGTTTTGAAGTGCTTTCAGATTTGGAGATTTGGTGGCTGTCCTAAACAAGAGGACAAGCCGTTTTAAAAAACCTTGAACTTAGTGCCCAACAAAAGATCAGAAGGCTTTCAGATTCAAAAGATCAAAAGGCTTTCACATTTGGAGATTTGGTAGCTGTCCTAAACAAGAGGACAAATAGTTTTGAAAAGCCTATACAGGTATGTTCGGCTGCACTTAAAAAACCTCAATATTATTCAATGTCAATGTTTGATGTTGCCTTATTCTTAAAAACCTCAAAATTCTTCAATGCCCATGTTTGATGTTGCCTTATTGTACCCCGTGGAGTTAATAAGTAATTTGCATGGGCTTAGTACCGACTACCTCTATCTTAAATGATAGTTCCAGGAAATGCAAGAGAAGTAACCAGTTCCAAAAAAGCAAGAGAAGTAGCCAGTTCCAAAAATTTTCTGTCAGATATTGCTTACATAATTCAACTTACCAATACAATAAACTAGAACATGTCGTTGTTTGTGTCAGATATTGCTTAAATAATTCAGCTTACCACTACAATAAACTAGAACATGTCAAACACTAAAATATAAGAGACTCTAGCAGCAAGCCGATTTTAAATAATAAATTTTAGAAGATTAAGCTTACCACACCCAAAAAAAAATATTAAAGCACATTTTAATAAATTTTAGAAGATTAGGCTTACCACAAACAAAAAATAATTAAACACTAAAATAGCAAGCCAAAGACATAAACCACTGTAGAAAAGAATCACAAAAAATGACAATATTATTAGTGATACAATTCACACATGTGGAAAACTGCATACAATGAAAGTTTATATTCCATATCTCTACCAAAAATCTATGCCACGTTAGAATAGATTTAATCTCCTTGTTTCACTTTCATTACCACTGACTTCTTCAAACGCTGAAGCTAAAGAACCAGGTCCTCGTGGTTTCTGTTCATCGTCCAATAGTACTTTACATTATTCTATAGCATCTTCTCAGAGCAGTCGGGAAAGTATTGTTTCGTTACCGCGTCCATTGAGTGAGAAGGAAGTTGGTTTCTCAAAAAAATCTGTATTTGATTTCTATATTAATACACTTTGGCACGACTTTCACAATTGCCAACTTCTGCCTCATTTAACGGCTAAAGCTAATAAACAAGGTTCTCATGGTTTATCTATCCATGATCCAATAACACTATAATGCTTCTTCCTGTATTCATAGTCCAATACTATTTTAAACAGATACTTTCCATAACACTATAATGCTTCTTCCTGTGTTCATAGTCCAACACTATTTTAAACAGATACTCTCCAAAACGCTGTTGTGTTGATATGAAAAGAAAAAAGATGTACACAGCATGATCCGCATTATTTCTCGAGCCAAATAAATAGGTAGCATGATTACATCATTTCTACAACTTCCAAATATTTGTATACAGTAATAAATGCTCTCTTCTTGAGATTATTTTCACAGTCAAATGCTGATGTAGCATGATTTACATCTTTTCTACAGCATCCAAATTTCTTTTTAGATATTAAAAAGAGAAAAGCTTCCATATCCAAGAATTATATGTTTTTTTTCTTTTCTACAGATTCCAATTTTTTTTTTTAAGATATTAAAAAGAAAAAAAGCTTCCATATCGAAGAATGGTATGTTTTTAAATAAGTATAATCCCATCTTTACACATTTCTAAAAATTAAATAGTAATAATCGTAAAAAACTCTCTGAAATTAACACATGAAAGACAACATACTCATGACAAGCTCAGAGAAACACAAATAAATGGTCTTTACACATTTCTAAAAATTAAAAAATTAAATAGTAATAATCTTACAAAAATTCTCTAAAATTAGCACATGAGAGACAACATACTCATGACACGCTAAGAGAAACACAAATAAATGGTCTTTACACATTTCTAAAATTAAATAGTAATAATCTTACAAAAACTCTCTGAAGTTAGCACATGAGAGACAACATACTCATGACAAGCTAAGAGAAACATAGATAAATGGTCAGATCATTTATAAAAAAACCCTACAAAAGACATGAAGGATATACTAAGAAACATATTCGTTGCACATATGTTATACAAATCTATATCAAAGAAATATAGATTGACAAGATGAAAGTATTCTTGAAACAAGTAAATATAATGAAAAAAAGGTAATATACAAAGTTAAAAACTACATATAAAACAACACGAGATTGTAAAAAGCAGCGTAGAATCATTAATAGAGCCTGTATATAATGAAAAAAAGATAATATACAAAGTTAAAAACTACATATAAAACAACGAGATTGTAAAAAACAGCATAGAATCATTAATAAAGCCTGTACAAATGTTATATAGGAAGAACTTTATCAAATAGGACCATCAAATAAAGAGCCTGCATCACGGTGAAAATAAATGCCGAGCACCCACTTCCCCAAAATTAACTTTATATAGGAAGGCCACCAAATGATGTACGATGAAGGAGACGCTCCATCACGGTGCAGTAAATTCCAAGCATCCTCTCCCCCATAATTTTATAACATTAAAAAAAACAGAAAATCCACAAAATATCTAGCAAAAAGTTATTTTATTGTAGACAAACAGAAAATCCACAAGATATGTAAATAATTTTATAATATAAAAAAAAGAAAATCCACAAAATATGTAACAAAAAAATATCTTATTGTAGACAAGTGACACAAGATATGTAAATAATTTTATAATATAAAAAAAAGAAAATCCACAAAATATGTAACAAAAAAAATCTTATTGTAGACAAGTGACAATTGAGAGATGATGCCTCAATTCTATTAATGCTAAAATATAAAATAGAAAAAAGAAAAATGATGCCTCAATTCTATTGATGCCAAAATAGAAAAATTGGTCCCGTTGAGAAAGCATCCATTTAAGATATCAAAGCCAAAATAATAAGACTTAAAGATGATGCCTCAATTCTAGTGATGCTAAAATACAAAAATTGATATGAAAATCCATGTAAGCAAAATTAATATTATCCATTTAAGAAATCGAACATGGAAACCTATAACAGAAAAACATATAACAATATCAAGTCCTCAGCTTTCATAGCTTAGCTTTCATCGGTGGTATTAATGTAAAGCTCAGAATTAATTTAATATATATGACAAGAAATTATAATTGGTATTAATGTAAAGCTCAGAATTAATTTAATATATATGACAAGAAATTATAATTTAATATATATGGCAGAAAATTAATTTTATTAATAGAAATTAATTTAATATTAAAATTCACAATTGACCAAACTTTGACAATGAGGCTGAGTTAAAAAAGAAACATCAAATTTTGACAATGAGGTTGAGTTAAAAAAGAAAGAGAGGAGATTTTTGTCTATGGAGTAAGTTAACTTGGAAACTTGAAAGTAAGTTAGCCCTGAAAATCAAAACATATGAGAATATCAAAACATAAGATTATCAAAACATATAAGAATATCAAGTCCTCAGCTCTCATAGCTTAGCCTTCATCGGTGACATCAAGTAAGTGCCTTCAATGTAAGGCCCAAAATTAATTTAATATATATATGACAGGAAATTATAATTTAATATATATGGCAGAAAATTAATTTAATATTAAAGTTCACAATTGACCACACTTTGACAATGGGGCTGAGTTCAAAAAGAAACACCAAACTTTGACGATGGGGTTGAGTTCAAAAAGAAAGAGAGGAGATTTGTCTGTGGAGTAGGCTAACTTGGAAGTAAGTTAACCCTGAAAATCTGGCCGACCAGAATCCCACAAAGCAGGTCTGTTTGCTTCCTAGTTAGCCTATTTCATATTCCATGGGATTCAGGCTCATTTTTTTTTTGCCTGAAAAGCGGGTCTGTGAAAAATAATAAAGAAAAAGAGAAAATAATAAAGAAGATAAAAAACAAATTCCATAAAAGTGAAAATAATAAAGAAAAGATTGCTCACTAGTTAAAGAAAAGAAAAAACAAATTCCATAAAAGTGAAAATAATAAAGAAAAGATTGTTCCATAGTTGAAGAAAAGAAAAAAAAAGGTGAAAATAATAAAGAAAAGATTGCTCCCAGTTAACCTACTCCATATTCCATGAAAGAGAAAACAACAAAGAAAAGAGATAAAAAATTCCATAAAAAGAAAACAATAAAGAAAAAGAGAAAAAAATTTCCATAAAGAGAAAACAATAAAGAAAAGAGAAAACAAATTCCATAAAGAGAAAAGAATAGAGAAAAGATTGCTTCCTAGTTAGCCTAGGCCATATTCCATGAAAGAGTAAGCCTACTCCATAAAAGAAAAAAACAAATAATTAAAAAAAGATTGCTAAAGAGTTAGCCTACTCCATAAAAGAAAAAACAAATATTTAAGAAAATAATAGAAAAAAGATTGCTCCATAGTTAACCTATTCCGGATTGGTACTCCATATTCCATGAAAGAGAAAATAATAAAGAAAAGAAAAAAATAATAATAAAGAAAATAAAAAAACAAATAATAAAGAAAAGAAAAAAACAAATTCCATAAAAATGAAAAAACAAATAATAAAGAAAAGAAAAAAAACAAATTCCATAAAAATGAAAATAATAAAGAAAAGATTGCTCCAGAGTTAGTCTACTCCATATTCCATGAAAGAATTAGCCTACTCCAGAAAAGAAAAAACAAATAATAAAGAAAATAACAAAAAAAAGATTGCTCGAGAGTTAGCCTACTCCATATTCCATGAAAGAGTTAGCCTACACCAGAAATAAAAAAAAAATAAAAATAAATAAATAAATAAATAAATAAAATAATAAAAAAAAGATTGCTCCAAAGTTAGCCGACTCCATATTTCATGAAAGAGAAAATAATAAAAAAAAAGAAAAAAACAAATAATAAAGAAAAGGAAAAAAAAATTCCATAAAAATGAAAATAATAAAGAAAAGATTGCTCCCTAGTTAGCCTACTTCATATTCAATGAAAGAGTTGGCCTACTCCATAACTCATGAAAGAGTTTGGCCTACTCTTTCACTCCATATTCCATGAAAGAGTTGGCCTCCATAACTCCATGAAAGAGAAAATAATAAAGAAAAGAAAAAACAAATAATAAAGAAAAGATTGCTCCAAATAAAAGAAAAACCAAATAATAAAGAAAAGTGAAAATAATAAAAAAGAGATTGCTTCAAAGTTAGCCTACTCCATGAAAGAGAAAATAATAAAGAAAAGAAAAGTGAAAATAATAAAGAAAAGATTGCTCCCGAATTAGCCTACTGGAGAATAATAAAGAAAAAAGAAAATAATAAAACCTACACCATATTCCATGAAAGAGTTAGCCTTCTCCATATTCCATGAAAGAGAAAGAAAATAATAAAGAAAAGAAAAAACAAATTCCATAAAAATGAAAATAATAAAGAAAAGAAAAAACAAATAATAAAGAAAAGAAAAAAACAAATTCCATAAAAGTGAAAATAATAAAGAAAATATTGAAATATAAGTGAAAAATTTGATTTAGGCCCCATTTTGTGTGGCTGAAATGCAGTTCTGTTTGCTCCCTAGTTAGCCTACTCCATATTTCATGAAAGAAAAAACAAATAATAAAGAAACCAAAAAAACAAATAATAAAGAAACCAAAAAAACAAACAATAAAGAAAAGATTGCTCCCTAGTTAACCTACTCCTCCATATTCCCTAAAAGAGTTAGCCTACTCCATAACTCCAATGAAAACTCACACCTTATTCCATGAAAGAGTTAGCCTTCTCCATATTCCATATTCCATGAAAGAAAAAGAACATATTGAAATATAAGTGAAAATTTTGATTTAGGCCCCCCATTTTGTGTGGTTGAAATGCAGGTCTGTTTGCTCCCTAGTTAGCCTACTCCATATTCCATGAAAGGAAAAACAAATAATAAAGAAAAGAAAAAAACAAATAATAAAGAAAAGATTGTTCCCTAGTTAACCTAGATTGCTCCGAAGTTAGCCTACTCTATAATAATAAAGTAACCTACTCAATGAAAACTCCAATGAAAGAGAAAAGAAAAAACAAATAACAAAGAAAAATGAAAATAATAAAGAAAAGATTGCTCCAAAATTAACTTACTCCATAATAATAAAATATCCTACTCCATAACTCCATGAAAGAGAAAATAATAAAGAAAAAATAAAAAAATAATAAAAAAATGAAAATAATAAAGAAGAGAAAAAATAAATAATAAAAAAAAGTGAAAATAATCAAGAGAAGATTGCTCCACTGCATAATAAGAAAAGAGAAAATAATAAAACCTATTCCCTATTCCATGAAAGAAAAAGAAAATAATAAAGAAAAAAAAAATCCATAAAAGTGAAAATAATAAAGAAAAGAAAAAAAACAAGTCACTGTGTGAAGTGGAATATTTCATGAAAGAGAGATAAAATAATAAAGAAAAAAAAAATTCCATAAAAGTGAAAATAATAAAGAAAAGAAAAAACAAGTCACTCTGTGAAGTTTAACAAAAAGAGAAAATATAAGTGAAAATTTTGATTCAGGCCCCACCCCATTTTGTTTGGCTGAAATGCGGATCAGTTTGCTCCCTAGTTAGCCTACTCTCCATATTCCATGAAAGAGAAAATAATAAAGAAAAGAAAAAACAAATTCCATAAAAGTGAAAATAATAAAGAAAAGAAAAAACAAGTCCCTGTGAAAGTGTGAAGTTTAACAAACAAACAAACAAACAAAAAGAGAAAATATAAGTGAAAATTTTGATTCAGGTCCCATTTTTTTGGCTGAAAAGCCGGTCTGTTTACTCCCAGTTAGCCTACTTCAGAAAGAGAAAATAATAAAGAAAAGAAAAAGCAAATTCCATAACAGTGAAAATAATATGGCTGAAAAGGGGGTCTGTTTACTCCCAGTTAGCCTACTCCAAGAAGAGAAAATAATAAAGAAAAGAAGAAGCAAATTCCATAACAGTGAAAATAATTAAAAAAAGATTGTTTAGCCTATTCCATATTCCATGAAAAGCGGGTATGTTTACTCCTAGTTAGCTTACTCCATATTTCATGGAAGAGAAAATAATAAAGAAAAGAAAAAGCAAATTCCATAAAAGTGAAAATAATAAAAAAAAGATTGTTTAGCCTATTCCATATTCCATGAAAAGTGGGTCTGTTTACTCCCAGTTAACCTACTCCATATTCCATGGAAGAGCAAATAATAAAGAAAAGAAAAAGCAAATTCCATAAAAGTGAAAATAATAAAAAAAAGATTGTTTAGCCTATTCCATATTCCATGAAAGAGAAAGTAATCAAGAAAAGATTGCTTTGGAGTTAGCCTACTCCATGGAATATTTCATGAAAGAGAAAATAATAAAAAAAAGAAAAAGCAAATTCCATGAAAGGAAAATAATAAAGAAAAGAAAAATCAAATTCCATAAAAATGAAAATAATAAATAATAAAGAAAAGATTGCTCTCGAGTTAGTCTGAGTTAGCCTATTCCATATTCCATAAAACAGAAAATAATAAAGAAAAGATTGCTCCCGAGTTAGCCTATTTCATATTCCATGAAGAAGAAAATAATAAAGAAAAGATTACTGGAGAGAGTTAGCCTACTCCATATTCCATGAAAGAGAAAATAATAAAGAAAAGATTGCTACCTAGTTAACCTACTCCATATTCCATGAAAGAGAAAATAATAAAGAAAAGAAAAAACTCCATATTCTATGAAAGAGAAAAAAGAAAAACTCCATATTCTATGAAAGAGAAAAATAATAAAAAAAAAAAAAAAAAAAAAAAAATTCTAATAAAGAGAAAATAACATGAAAGAAAAAACAAATCTAAGGAAAGGAAAATAATAAAGAAAAGAAAACAACCTTAAAAGTGAAAAATAATAAAGAAAAGAAAAAACAAATTCCATAAAAGTGAAAATACTAAAGAAAAGAAAAACAAGCCTACTCCATGAAAGAGAAAATAATAAAGAAAACAAATTTCATGAAAGAGAAAATAATAAAGAAAAGGGAAACAAAAAAATAATAAAGAAAAATAAAAAAATAAATTCCATGAAAGAGAAAAAATAATAAAGAAAATAAAAAAACAAAAATAATAAAGAAAGATAAAAAAATCTATGAAAGTGAAAATAATAAAGAAAAGAAAAACAAGTCACCGTGGAAAGTGTGAAGTTTAGACAAAATACAAGTAAAAAATGATTGGATCAATTTTTTTCGCTGAAAAACTGTTTGCTCTCCAGTTAAAGTGACGAAAGTCAAAATTGGTCAAAGAAAAAACCACTCACCCACATAGAATTACCTGTATTTTCTAATTTGCTTCCTCTAAGTTTGCTTTTAGTGTCCTGGAATCTCTTTGAATATCATCATTTAATCTAGCTTGTTCTAGACCCCTTTTTATTCCCCAACTGATATTATTTTCAATCTCCTTTAATTTATCCTGTAGCTGAGCTATCATTTGATCTTTCTGCTCCAACATAGTTGTCAAACTACTCACATTGTAGAAAGTATATAAATTCGCTACTCAAGGTTCTACTGTGCTCAAGTATCTCCTAGCTTAATTCTCCTTCTTTAAGTTTTTGTCCATCTATAATGATTTTGTGCTTTTTAATCATCATATTTCCTCTTGGATGCATCTCCTGTTTAAGGATAACCTCTTCTTACTGAAAAATTAATTTGAAGGAGGAATCTCATCTCTAGAAATAGGCTTAAGATCACTAACATAGAGCCCTTGTGGGGTTTCCATAAGTAGACTGTAATGGAGTCAGGGAAGTAATGGGACTTCCAAGTTATATTGATGTTGTTCCTCCTACCTTTTCCGAAAAACTCTCATGGATTTCTGAAGGTGTTTCCAACTCCTTTCCTTTCCCTACTGACATTTTTCTCGTCTGGAGCTTCTTCTTTTTGTGAAGACATTTCAGTCTTCTTTGGATTTTCCTTTGTATTTGCTTTATCCCGTACATCTGTTTCAAAACATGGGGGAGGCCCTTCCTACTCTAGAGGAGGAGTTGTGGATTCACCTTGCAAAACTTTTGTAAACAATTTCTCGCTTTATGACTTTGAATGACATGAAACCAACCTGTGAGTCGTGACATGGCTTGTACCCTATTCAATACTTCTTCATAGGTTTTAACCTCCTTGAATATATCATCATAAACTGATGTTTCATGCTCATAAGCTTTCAAATTACAATGCATCAAATGTCTGCTTACCAATTGATAAGGGTCATGTTTTTTATGTTCAATATTTACTCGCCATTTCTTCTAATGATTCAACTTCTACTTTAGAATGGCTAAGGTTTAGTAATGAAAATTTCCCAACATATATAATGTGGAAGATTGGCCGAGATTTCTTTTGAGATGCTTTCAGCTCTATTCCAATACCACCATTCACTATTTGATGTGAAGTACCTCCCCAATACCATTCGTCCGGAGGAATTTCTGAAGTGCATGAGGGGGGATTGAGCATCCATAAACCCTAACATAAGATACTTTATCAACAAACCGGTTATCACTTTGAGATTTCCGGGAGACCTGACTCAAATGCTAGGTCTACAAACCATAAAACATTTTATGCATTGAATGTATTATTATGTAGATGACAAACCTCGTAAAATGCATCCTTAGCATTTCTTCCAAAGTGTGAATGATATTCATGAATGGGTTTAGGGTAGGTTATGTTCCAACTCAAATTCATCAAGGGAAAAGGAGTCACAAAGCAAATCGTGCATCCATTATGTATGCTGACATATAAAAGGCCAATGGTTGACCTTTAGATTTTGCCACTTTGTAATTTGAAACTTCTTGATCTAGGTTATTAGACATAATCTTATTCTAGTTGAAAGCGTATCCTTCTGAAGATTCTTCTAAAAATGGTACCAATTCTGTAGGAAAAAATGTAGTGATCCTTTTCTCAAAAAAGTCTACACAAAGATAATGGCTACATAGACCATGTATCCGTTCAATGATGCTATGGCATAAACCCCATGGGTATCGGCTCTAAAATTTGATGGACATCTCCACCATTCTATAATTAAATCGAGGTAAGTTCAGTCTGCCTTAGTACACTCTTTCCTTTGAAATTCAAAATTAAAACTTAGCATTAAAAGTGTACTTAGGATTTGGTGAGAGCTTATAAATTACTTGTATATGTTCTGGCTCGAATGAGTCGACAATCTAATTTCCTTTGATCATTTAAGATGCTCCTCATCAGAATAACAACCTTTTTCAGGGCCCAGTTGATCATGTTGTTGTACGCCATGATCCATGGGCGTGTTGCAATTTTTTGAAGTTCTGATTCTGCTATGTCTTGAAAGTGATTTTCGGAATTAGTATGAGAATTCTTGAATTCGTATTCCATGAATTCAGAGATTTGTGTCCAAGATTTAATTGAGTCTATAGCGTGTGGTTTAGTGTCGGATATGATATCTTCTTCCTATGTATCTTCACTCTTCTTCACATTTTTTCGGTGTCATAACTTTAAGTTAGATGGAAACCCGCCATAGTGTAAGGAGTGTATGAGCTTACTAATGCGATATGCTTTGATAGTAAGGAAAAAAAAAATGTTGTGAAACACAGACCTTCAAACTCTCTTTTAATTCATTTAACGATGAAGGGACTAGCGTAGTTGACAAGAATTCAAGACATTTAATGCAGTAGATATTTACTAAGATACGCATTAGTGTCACATATCACCAGTTATTTTTATTTAAGTGGCCACATTTTATGCTTTGAATTAAAAATCGAACATTTCTATTCAATCGAAAACCCAAACGAAAAACCTAAAAGATTTAGATTAATCACATTATGTCAAAAGATTTTATGCTTGGATCGTGTTGATGAGAGGCATGTTATCACTGAATCCCAATTTCTGAAATTGCAAAATTCACGTTTAAATTAGGATTTAATTCCATTATAGTTAACTAATTAATCAGGATTAAGGACAAAACATGATTAATTCAATTTAACACAAATTATGGGTCAAGATTTCACGATTCGGGATTTCGGATCGGGTTGACAAGAGATATGTTATCACCTAATCCCATTTCGAAATGATTAACTTGGCCTTAAAATTTATTATTGAATTAATTAATCAAGATTAAGTGACTAACCTCCAAACATAATTAATTTAGATTAACATAATTTTTGAGTCGGAATTTCTCATACTTCGTGATTTCGGGGATCGAGTTGACAAGATGTATATAAGGTTATCGCTGTATCCCGATTCTAAATAAATGATAAGGACTAATTTACTTTAATAATTATTTACTTTAACTTTTCGCGAAATCGGGATCAGGATTTCACCGATTCGATATGTATTAAAACCTATGTTCTTAATAAACCCCAAGTCCCGAAAACCCCTTTTTTATTAGTCTGATATTTTTGCTTTTATTATTATTAGAATTTATTCTGTCGGGATTTCGGTACCGGCCTTTAGAAATGAAAATGAGGGTTATGCTTTATGAAAAGTCGAAACCCAAAAAGGAAGGCTTTAGTCTTCAGATTAAAGAATTTTAAAATATGTTTTAACATGCACAGTTGAGGAATATACAGGAGCAACTGTATATTCCTCAACTAGTCACTCCCTAGCTAGATCATGATGCTATGAGAGATAAAGGTCCTTTTTTCTCAACAAGAACAAGGGATGAAGGGTACTCTCCTCCCACAGGAACCTGGCAGTCCAATTTTCTATCCACCAAGCAAGGGACTATGTTGTGATTGCTCTCTCAATCACTCAAATTCTCTACAACTCCATTTCTCAGCTTGATTAGAAAACACTACCCAATAATTCATGTACCCAGAAAAATTTGTTTTTTCAATTCTCTTCAAAACTAGAGAGCCTCACATCCTCTACCTCTTCAAAAATGGTCACCAGACCCATTCGTGTGCATTCTCCGCCCACAATTTTCATTTCTTTTATTGCCTTCTACAACAAAATTTTGTGGGTCCATTTCCTAATTCATGCGTCAGATCAAGAAGTTTCTAGATGGGGTACTCTGCCCATCTCCTCATTGACTATTGAGGAAGACTTCCTAACTACCAACTTAACTGGTAATTAAATTCTCTCAGACGGAGGACTGTTCTAGGTCTCGACAATTTAAATCCAACTGATTACTAGCTTGGCAGGGGTCATCTCAACCATTACTAGTTCCCCTAACTATTCCCTCTCATGCATCATGATCTACATTGGCAACACCTTCTGCAGTTGTGCAACAATTTCCATTTTATTTAATAACATAAATATTTACATTACAAAAGTTCAACATTTCCAAAATCCACACATAACTAGTATGTCTATAGTTTTTTAACAAAATACAATTATATTTATAGGTTTTCCATAGTCTTCAGAACTAGAGAGCCTCACATGCTCTACCTCTTCAGAAATGGTCACCAGACCCATTCGTGTGCATTCTCTGCCCACAATTTTCCTTTCTTTTCTTGCCTTTTACAACAAAATTTTGTGGGTCCATTTCCTAACTCATGGATCAGATCAAAAAGTTTCCTGATGGGGTGCTCTGCCCATCTCCTCATTGACTATTGAGGAAGACTTCCCAACCACCATATTGAATTGTAATTAAATTCTCTGGGACATAGGACTGTTTTGGGTCTCAGCTATTTAAATCCAACTGAGTACTGATGGGTCATCTCAACCATTACTAGTTCCCCTAACTATTCCCTCTCATACATCATGATCTACAATGGCAACACCTTTTGCAGTTGTGCAACAATTTCCATTTTATTTAATAACATAAATATTTGCATCACCTTCTATAGAAAAAGTTCATCATTTCCAAAATCCACACATAACTATAGTCTTTCCAAAATCCACACATAACTATAATCTGTCCATAGTCTTTTAGCAAACAATTTCCATTTTATTTAATAACATAAATATTTACATTACCTTTGATAGAAAAAGTTCATCATTTCCAAAATCCACAAATAACTAGTCTGTCCATAGTCTTTTAGCAAAATACAATTATATTTACAGGTTGTCCATAGTCTTTTAGAAAAATACAATTATATTTACAAGCTAGGGAAAACAGGGGTATTACAAAGTTATAAAGTCAAAGAGATATTATTTCACTTAAGTCAAGTGATTTAGGATATTTAAGTCGAGAAATACAATTATATTTATCCGCTAGGGAAAACAAGGGTATTACAATGTTATAAAGTCAAAGAGATTTTATTTCACTTAAGTCAAGTGATTTAGGATATTTAAGTCGAGAAAACATGAGTATTACAATATTATAAAGTTAAAGAGATTATATTTCACATAAGTGATTTAGGATATTTAAGTCAAAGAGATTTTATTTCACTTAAGTCAAGTGATTTAGGATATGTAAGTCAGAATGGTGGTTTGAACGATTAGTCGGGCCTTACCTTTGGAATCGAACTTGACATTCCTCTTCTTTGATCTGTGAGGATATGCACCCCCGACCCATCTACAACGTGAAAGAAGAAACTGAAAAGAAGCGACGCTAAAGAACTGAAAAGTGCTCTTTCTGCATACATGCCTTTCTTCCCTCTAGGAATCGTGAAACCATGGGTATTACAATGTTATAAAGTCATTTAAGTCAGTTTGGAGATTTAATATTCAAAAGGGAAAACATGGGGTATTACAATGTTATAAAGTAAAAGTGATTTTATTTCACTTAAGTGAAGTGATTTAGGATATTTAAGTCATTTTGGAGATTTAATATTCAAAAGGGAAAACATGGATATTACAATGTTATAAAGTCAAAGAGGTTTTATTTCACTTAAGTGAAGTGATTTGGGATATTCAAGTCATTTTGGAAATTTAATATTCAAAAGAGAAAACATGGGTATTACAATGTTATAAAATCAAAAAGATTTTATTTCACTTAAGTGAAGTGATTTAGGATATTTAAGTCATTTTGGAGATTTAATATTCAAAAGGGAAAACATGGGTATTACAATGTTTGATTTAGGACATTTAAGTCATTTTGGAGATTTAATATCCAAAAGGGAAAACATGGGTGTTGCAATGTTATAAAGTCAAAAAGATTTTAGATTTTATTTCACTTATGAAGTGATTTAGGATATTTAAGTCATTTTGGAGATTTAATATTCAAAAGGGAAAACATGGGTATTACAATGTTTGATTTAAGATATTTAAGTCATTTTGGAGATTTAATATTCAAAAGGGAAAACATGGGTATTACAATGTTATAAAGTCAAAGGATTTTATTTTTAATATTCAAAAGGTCAAATATGGGTATTACAATGTTATAAAGTCAAAGAGATTTTATTTCACTTGGGTATTACAATGTTATAAAGTCAAAAAGATTTTATTTCACTTAAGTCAAACAGGTGTATTACAATGTTATAAAGTCAAAAAGATTTTATTTCACTTAAGTCAAACAAAGGTATTACAATGTTATAAAGTCAAAGAGATTTTATTTCACTTAAGTCAAACAAGGGTATTACAATGTTATAAAGTTAAAGAGATTTTATTTCACTTAAGTCAAACAGGGGTATTACAATGTTATAAAGTCAAAGAGATTTTATTTCTCTTAAGTCAAGTTAGGATATTTAAGTCATTTTGGAGATTCAATATTCAAAAAGGAAAACATGGGTATTACAATGTTTTAAGGTCAAAGAAATTTTATTTCACTTGAGTCATTTAATATTCAAAAGGGAAAACATGGGTATTATAATACTATAAAGTCAAAGAGATTTTATTTCACTTAAGTCAAACATAGGTATTACAATGTTATAAAGTCGAAGAGATTTTATTTCACTTAAGTCAAACAAATCTTATTTCAGTGTTATAAAATCAAAGAGATTTTATTTCACTTAAGTCAAACATGAGTATTACAATGTTATAAAATTAAAGAGATTTTATTTCACTTAAGTGGTATTACTAAAGAGATTTTATTTCACTTAAGTTAAACATGGGTATTACAATGTTATAAGGTGTATTACAATGTTATAAAGTTAAAGAGATTTTATTTCACTTAAGTCAAATATGGGTATTACAATGTTATAAAGTCAAAGAGATTTTAAATAGGTGTATTACAATGTTATAAAGTTAAAGAGATTTTATTTCACTTAAGTCAAATATGAGTATTACAATGTTATAGAGTCAAAGAGATTTTAAATAGGGGTATTACAATGTTATAAAGTTAAAGAGATTTTATTTCACTTAAGTCAAACATGGGTATTACAATGTTATAAAGTCAAAGAGATTTTAAATAGGGGTATTACAATGTTATAAAGTTATTAAGTCAAACATGGGTATTAAAATGTTATAAAGTCAAAGAGATTTTAAATAGGGGTGTTACAATGTTATAAAGTTATTAAGTCAAACATGGGTATTACAATGTTTTAAAGTCAAAGAGATTTTAAATAGGGGTATTACAATGTTATAAAGTTAAAGAGATTTTATTTCACTTAAGTCAAACATGGGTATTACAATGTTATAAAGTGAAAGAGAGATTTCTCAAGGGGCATTACAATGTTATAAAAACAAAGAGATTTCTTATTCACTTAGGTCAAACATAGGTATTACAATGTTATAAAGTCAAAGAGAGATTTCTTAAGGGGTATTACAATGTTATAAAGTTAAAGAGATTTCTTAAGGGGTATTACAATGTTATAAAGACAAAGAGATTTCTTTAAGTCAAACATGGGTATTACAATGTTATAAAGTCAAAGAGAAATTTCTTAAGGGGTATTACAATGTTATAAAGACAAAGAGATTTCTTAAGGGGTATTAAAATGTTATAAAGTTAAAGAGATTTTATTTCACTTAAATCAATCAGTGGTATTACAATGCTATAAAGTCAAAGAGATTTTATTTCACTTAAATCAAGTTTTTCAAGTTATAAAGTTAAAGAGATTTTATTTCACTTAAGTCGAACAAGAGTATTACAATGTTATAAAGTCAAAGAGATTTCATTTCACTTAAATAAAGTGAAATAGGATACTTAAGTCATTTTGGAGATTTAATCTTCACCATTAACTTAATCAATGGAATAGAATACTTAAGTCATTTTGGAGATTTAATATTCACCATTGACTTAATCAATGGAATAGGATAATTAAGTCATTTTGGAGATTTAATCTTCATTGAAAAAGTCAAGTAACTTAGGATACTTAAGCCATTTTGGAGATTTAATCTTCATTGAAAAAATCAAGTAACTTAGGATACTTAAGTCATTTTGGAGATTTAATCTTACACCATTGATTTGTTGAACAACTGAGAGGGGGGGTGAATCAGTTGTTACCGTGCTTAAACAATAATGCTTATTTTAAATTCTTTGCAGAGCACTTAATGACAATCACAATAATGCAAGGAAGTAAGCAATAGAGAAATCAACATCATTTTCACATATGAAATATACAGAGACAGATATTTCCTGAGGAAACCCATAAAGGGTAAAAACCTCTTCTTCTTTATATGATAAGTAATCTTTACATTCTGTACATTATCATACATATGAGCTCCAACTCATTGTGAGGCCACAACCTCTATATTGTAAGCTGCAACTTGCTGAGAGCACCAACTCTCTGCTTTCTCTAGCACCTACTAGAAGGAAGCACCAACTCCTTGGTTTCTCTACCACCCACTAGAAGGAAGCACCAACTCCCTAAGTGTTCCAGCACCAACTAGATGGAAGCACCAACTTCCAGTCACACATGCACCAACCTGTATAACATAGAACAACAATTCTCCCTTCTGCCACCTTGGTTTCTTTGGCTGCAACCAGATGAAAGCTACAACTCCCTGTGTTTAAGCACCCACTTGAACCTCTGAGAACAACAGTCCTCCCTAGCACCTCCCTAGCACCCTCAAATCTAAATCTTTGCTATTAAGACTTATTACAGCGATATAAATTTCTTCAATGACTTACCGGTCTCATCACTATTCTGCTACACTGCGTTGCTTTGTCTGCATCAGTGTCTTCTACACACTCCTTACACTTTCTGTTCTTTTGCCTTTTATGCTTTCTGCGCCATATCCCTTCAATGCACCATTCCCCTTATGTGCATTTCTGTTGCTGTGCTCTGCATCCTTCTTCACACCTCAATCACACTCAACCACAACCACGCCAGATCTCTTCTTTGTTCTACATTCTTATAGTCTCTGTGTTGCTTGTGCATGCAATATGCACCAAGTTGTTGCATGCTCTCCCCCTCCCCCTGTTCTCCACAGCGGGGTGTTTACTCGCACTTCCCTTTTCCACAGCTATCCCATCTCCTGTGTGCCACGTTGTCTCTCTCTATTCTGCATCTCCTGCTCATTGTCAGTGCTCTACTTGATCATCATGGTAACTCTTCAGCTTCTCTGGCGGTTTCACCCACGCATCTATCATCACTGGGTGTTATCTCGAGATTCCTTAGCTTCTCTGGCAGTTGAGACTCTTCGTCTTCTCTGTCATAGACAAGCTCATCCTCTGGCAGAAACCATCATTTGTTTCTAGCAGTTACACTGTGAAGTGCAACAATAGCCCTCCGATCTTATTCAAATTCATCTGCATCGTTGAATTGAATTCATTGAATCTTGCGTTCATTTTGCCATTTCGCACTTCGGCATTTCGACAATCCTGTTGTGTGGCATCTCGACTCTCCAAGTCGCTATCTCCGAAACTCCGAAAAATGAGCTTGTCGTTTCAAGCTTTTCTCTACAGCTCTTCGACCATGTGACTACGAGAGATGACCGAGCGCTTATCCATTTAGTGCTTTCACGATTTCGCTTTTCGGCACTTCGGCATTCCTATGGCGATGAGTTCTTGATGCTCCAAGTCCCGGTATCCAAAGCTCCGAAATGGAGCTTGGTTGCACTAGCTCCGATCATTTCAGCATTTCGCATTTCGGCCTTTCACGATTCTTGTGATAAAGAGTCTCGTCACTTGACTCTTCCAACTCTCGGTATCCGAAGCTCCGAAATGGAGTCGGATCAACGGTCCACACCCTAGATGATTCGACGGTCCAGATCTCTTCGTGATTTCGCACATCGCGATTTCGACATTCTTGACGTGAAAGTTCTTGACAACTCCACCTCCCGGTCTGTGAAACTTCGAAATGGAGTCAGCTCAACTTTTCAGCTTTTCGCACTTCGCAACTTCGAGATTCCTGTCGTGAGAGTCCTTGACATCTCCGACTCCCGGTATCCGAACCTCCGGTATCGAGTCTTTGACATTTTGTGATTTCGCATTTCGCAACTTCGGGTTTCGCGACTTCGGGACTCCTGTAGTAAGAGTTCTTGACATCCCCAACTCCCGGTATCTGAAACTGTCTCCTGCTTTCGGGATTTCGGCGTTTCACATTTCGCGATTCCGGGACTCCTGTGGTGAAGTGTTTTGACACTTCAACTCCCGGTATCCGAAATTGTCCTCATTCTTCCGGGATTTCAACGTTTCGCATTTCGCGATTCTGGGACTCCTGATGATGAAGAGTCTTGACTCTTCTAACTCCTGGTACCCGAAACTCCAAAATGGAGTTATTTCCCGGTCTACGAAACTCTTCATTTATGTGCCTATTTCGGGATTTCGGCGTTTCGCATTTCGCTGTTTCGGCATTCTTGTCGTGAGTTGCTTCCTTGAGTCCTCCAATGCCCGGTATCCAAAACTCTGAAATGGAGTTTACGCTTCTGATCTTTCAATGCAATTATTTTTGCACTGATGGTCTTCCTTGCCTACCTGTTTGCCATCAAATAAACAAGCACATTCTTGCACTCTTCGTGCACCTCTACACTATCTCTTCTGAGCTTACGTTGTCCCTGTTTTGTCGTCGCTGCATACTCTGATCTTGCCATCAATGACAAGCATACATGCCTGTAAAAATGCCAACAATCTCCCCCTTTGGCATTGATGGCAACCCTGAACGACTGCGCTAATCTGTTTGGACCTCCAACTGTAACATTCGGTCCAGACCACTCCTTTTTCTCCCCCTTTGACATCAATGCCAAAGAAAACATGCTCCCCCTGAGTTATTGCAGTAATTTTAGGAGGTATCAGATATTCAATCAATATAAAACTCCTCCTAACAAGATGGACTCTTTTAGGTGTGAGACGGTATGACACCCAGCGTCTATTGGAGATATTCAAATGGTGTCTTGGCTAGGGGTTTAGTAAAGATGTCTGCAATTTGTTCTATGGTTGGAATGTAATGGACTTGAACAACCTGATTGGTGACCTGCTCTCTCAGAAAATGGTATTTTATGGGAATATGCTTGGCCTTGGAGTGGAATATAGGATTCTTAGACACACTGATGGCACTAGTGTTATCACAATGAATTTGGATCGGTGTTGCGTATTTTACCTCCAAGTCTGCAAGTGTCTGAATCATCCATAATACCTGAGTGCAACAGGTAGAAGAAGCAATGTACTCTGCCTCTGTAGTAGATAAAGAAATGAAACTTTGCTTTTTACTAAGCCATGCTACTAACGAGTCACCCGAGAAGAATGCTCCTCCACTGGTGTTTTTTCTCTCATCAACACAGTTTGCCCAATCTGCATCTGAATAAGCAGTTAACTGAAAATTCTGATATCTAGGATACCACAGACCATAAGTCATTGTTTCTTTCAAATCCCTGAATATCCTTTTGATAGCTAACAAATGACTCTATTTAGGTGCAGACTGATATCTTCCTACCTTTCCAACAACATGCATTATGTCTGGACGAGATGTTGTGATGTACAACAAGCTGCCTATCATTGACCTATATGAGCTTTGATCAACATCAGGTGAGTCATCATCTTTGCTTAATTTGCATTCAGTAACCATAGGTGTGCCCACAGATTTAGAATCTTCCATTTGAAACCTTTTCAACATTTCTCTTAGATATTTTTCTTGAGAAATGAGCATCCCTTCAGACCTCTGAGTAATTTGCAGACCAAGAAAAAATGACAGTTCACCTATCATAGACATTTCAAAATCAGACTCCATGGTAGAAGCAAACCATTTTACCAATGAATCCTTATTACATAAGAAGATGATGTCATCTACATAGACCAACACAATGAGCAAATCATCACCCTCTGTTTTGATATATAGATTGTTGTCAAATGTTCCTCTCTTGAATCCTTTGTCTTTGAGATACTTATCCAGTCTGTGATACCAGGCATGAGGAGCTTGTTTTAAGCCATATAAAGCTTTCTTCAGCTTGCATACTAAGTCAGGGTTGTCAGACAGTTCGAAACCCTCTGGTTGTTCCATATAGACTTCCTCATTTAAATCTCCATTTAGAAAAGATGACTTGACATCCATTTGATAGACTTTAAACCTTTTATGACAAGCATAGGCAAGAAATATTCTGATAGCTTCTAACCTTGCTAGGGACGCAAATGTTTCATCAAAATCCAACCCTTCTATTTGAGCATAGCCTTTACAAACCAATCTTGCTTTGTTCCTGACAACTTGTCCCCGCTCATTCAACTTATTCTTAAAGATCCATTTGGAACCAATGATATTTTTACCTTCCGGTCTATGAACCATCTCCCACGTATTGTTTTTTCTCAATCTGATCAAGTTCATCATTCATTGCTTTAACCCAAAGGTCATATTTGCTAGCTTCATTAAAGTTCTTGGGTTCCAGCATGGATATGAAAGCTATATGTGATTGCTCAGTGTTTTTTATTATCTTTCTCCTGATTTGTACACCTTTGTCTTTTTCACCAATTATCTGACTTGCAGGATGATTCTTTTGAGTAATTCTGGAGGAGGAATTTGAAGGAGCTTGTCGATTTGAGTCTGTCTGAGTATCTGAGTCTTCATCTGATTCAGAGTTTTTATTTTCTGATTCTTGGACCTGTTCATCTTCAACTTTAGCTGTGTCCTCTGTAGAAGACTCATTATTGTACACCTCTCTTGTTGGGATTCCTTCATCAACTTTTACATCAATACAGTCAACCATTTTATGCAGCCTCTTATTATAGCATCTGTATCCTTTGTTGTTTTTAGCATACCCTAAGAAGATACCTTCATCAACCCTGTCATCATATTTTCCAAGGTTCTCATCATTATTTTTTATGTAACATTTACTCCCAAAGACTTTGAAGTGTTTAATTGAAGTAGATCTCCCATACCACAATTCATAAGGTGTCTTGTCACTTTGTGGTCTAAGGTGGGCTTTGTTAAGAAAATGGACTGTTGTGTGTATTGCTTCTACCCAGTAGGTTTGACCAATGTTCTTCCCATTCATCATTGACCTGGCCATTTCCTGCACTGCTCTGTTCTTCCCATTCATCATTGACCTGGCCATTTCCTGCACTGCTCTTGATCCCATGCTTATCACAAAATTCCTTGAAGTCACTTGACATAAACTCTCCTCCTCGGTCTGATCTTACTACCTTTAACCTCTTGCCTGTTTCAGTCTCAGTTAAAGCCTTAAATACTTTAAACTTCTCAAAAGCTTCAACTTTTTCTTTCAGAAAGGCAACCCAAGTAAGTCTGGAGTAATCATCAATAATCAGCATGAAGTAGTTTTCTTTCCCTGTGCCTTCCTGTCTTGATGGTCCACATAAATCCATATGAACTAGTTGGAGTGGTTTCTTTGTTGAAGTAAAGCTCTT
>SNQJ01S0076796.1:7250-17430 GCA_010110895.2 Picea sitchensis
CCTCTGCCAAATGTCATTTGTGTTTTGAATGCATGCTCCAATGAGGTATTGTCATTCCTGTTCAACCTATCTTCATAATTTTTCAAGGAGCCAACCAACTCATCCATAGAATATTTAGTCAAATCTTTAGATTCTTCAATTACTACAACTATTGCATCATATTTTCTAGGAAAACTTCTTAAAACCTTTTCTACGACCTTCTTATCTACTAGCTCATCACCATTTTGCCTTATTTGATTAACCAACTCCACAACACGATATGTAAACTGATCTATTGAATCAGAATCTTTCATTTGCAAGTTTTCAAATTCCCTTCTAAGTGCTTGGAGTTTGGCAATTTTTACCTTGCTAGTGCCTTGATATGCTGTCTCTAGAATGTCCCATGCTTTCTTTGATGTAGTGGCTGGTTTAATCCTTCCAACAACCGAATCGTCCAATGCTTGTCCAATTATCTGCAAAGCTCTTTTACTCTTTTGTCTATTTTCATCAAGCTTTTTCTTTTCATCAACACTCAAAATAGACTCATATTGTGGTTCAGTATAGCCATTCATTACTATACCTGTTATCTCATATGAATCAAATGCTAATTTCATTCTAAATGCCCAATTATCATAATTTTTCCCAGAAAATGTTGGAATCATAAATTGTTGATACATTCCTAATGCCATTTCTTTAAAAAAATTCAAGCCTCAAAAAATATTCTTCCTTCCCAGCTATCTGATTTCTTTCAAGAAAATACTTTTTTTTTGTATCTTCTATCCTTAGTATGCAAAAGTATTACTTCTCATTTTATGCTCCCATTAACCGTGTAATAACCCAGAATTTTCACACTATCTCAATTTTTTATAATTTTAAAACACTTTTATGAGCAAAATAAAACCTGGTTCCACTTAATTGAGTCCTGATACAACCGTAGTGTTGAAAAGAAAATAATGGAGGTGGCTTCTTCTCAACTAATCCACGGCTTGCATCTCCTTATCGAAACAATTTCTGGGTTCCTCTCCTTGTGACAGGCCTCACTCACTGGAGCCTTCCTCTTGATAGTTACGCCCTCTCTTGCGTGGGTTTCTCCTGCAGCAGACAGACCTCAGGCACTTTCCACCTCTCTGCACGGTCTCCTGGTATCTTTACAAACTTTCTGCAGAAGCTTTAACTCCTCCAGCAGCGGCTAGTCTCTCTGCCACGATTTGTGCCTTCCTTCCTGGCAGCGGCTCCTTTGTGAATACAGAATTGCAACTCAATGTACAGCGTGCCCTCCTAGAAACTCAATGTAGCTCAATGCATAGCTTGTTAACACCGCTCTTCAGCTTTCACGACTCCTTTCTCTTTAGCTCACAGCAAGGCTCTCTTGCTATGATACCACGATGAGTGGGCAGAGGCAAAGAAACAACGAAATGCACATAAAATGACGATTCTATTGCACACTTGTTGAATGGTTACGTTGTGTTTGATTTTATAGAGAGAGAGGAAACTTTTGGAGCCTCCCGAAACAATCTGGAGTGTCGACAGAATGTTTTGGAGTGTTCACGACAGGCGGTGGAAGAAGAATAATAGCGGTTGAGTAGAAGGTTCGGTTTTAATGCTGGTAGGTAGAAATTAACATATGCCAACAATATTGAATCTGACATTAAAGCAATGCTCGTAGTTGGCCTTGTTTTTAATACACATCGTAATCCGCACAATAAAAACCCAAAGAGAATTGAACAAACAAAATTACTAATCCATCCATTGATCACCGAATCAATGCAGTGAACAAATGGAAATACTCTCTTCAGACACGCATGCAAGATTTCATCCAGATGCAACTCCCCCTACCATTAATTTGACTCCAGATGCAAGGTTTTCTCTTATATTACAACTGAATTAATTTGACTGTGATAGAAATTATATAAAAGGATTGACTTGCATCTCAGTCTTGAAGTATATGTATACATGTGCTTCCATGTTGGGCTATCGTTGTCAATATGGAAGGAAGTTTTTCAATTATTAAGGTTGAGTGATACACACATATCCCTTATCACTAATGAGAACGTTGTCGTTGAGATGTGTAGCTTGTCACTCTAAACGCTACAATGATCTCATTAGGTTTAAAGAGAGATAATATTATTTAGATGTGGGATCCCTTCATTCGATTTGGCATATCAGTTGGCATCTGGTGGATCGATTTAGTTACTCATTCCAGTGCAGCCTCCTCTCATGTTTTCTAAATAATGAACATCAATTGATTTGTTGGGTATTAGAGGTATATTAATTAGATAGTTCATTTCAGTATACATGGTCATGAGTATTGAATCCATAAACCAGTTATGATTTATTCTTCTTTTATTTCGATTTGTGTTAACTAAATATCAATACTGGCATTGGAATGACTCAGTCTGCATAGGCGAACTTTAGTTAAACGATAGAAAACCTAATAGTAAACCTATTAACCTATTTTATTACAATTCATATAATAAACCTAATAACCGCTAACCCTAACTCAAAGCATATTCATCAGAATGCACAGTAACCATTAACAATAATATGAAAAAATAATAATATGAATGCATATCTAGATGAATACAAATAATACAAATGCATACAAATAGAAGACACAATAATTTGAATACATACTGATCTGAATACCTAATAACCATTAACAGTAATCTCAATGCAGGTTGATCCGTTGAGGCTGAATTAAATGGCACAGGAGGAATTATAAAATCTGAATGCATATAAATATGAACTATAAAATCTTAATGCACTGAGAGTTAATTGAAATTGAAACACCACTGCTCTCCACCTAGTAGCACTGGCCATGTCTCTCCACCTGGTAGCACTCTCCATGGATCTCCACCTGTAAACGCATGATTTAATTGAACCTAGGCTATACTGGCATAACACCATTTCACGTTTCACATCCCAACTAACGCCCACCGTAACTCAAACATGCCCCAAATACGATACGTGTTATCCATGGGAATGACATTAATTCACATCCCAACTAATGCCCACCGCAACTCAAACATGCCCCAAATATGATACATGCTATCCATAGGAATGACGTTGAGGTGGTGCCTGCTAATCAGCCAAACATGGCAATAACAAGTTACATACATATTAATCCTTGTTAATTACTTAAACGTGGCAATCAGATGGTTGAAAAGTAATTCCTTAACATGATTTAGTAAATGTAAAAAACTAAATAGGTTAACGGATGCATTTATAAATGCCAGGAAATTATGGAGATTAAATCTTATTCATTGATTTTAGTGTAAGACAAAGAATATGTCAGAATCTTTAATTCTTAGCCATAAGATTAGAATTTGTGATTAAAAAGTTCATTAAACCATCAATTCCAATAGGGGGGACGCCTATCAAAATAATGATGATTTTTTTTTTTAATTGAAAAATTAAACTCAACCAAATATTTATTTTAAAAAAATTGGCTAAATCGCATTTTTTTTTAAATACAAATACAATATAAAAAACTTGTGTGTGCTGCCTCAACTTATATCCTAAGTAGAGTTTAAATTCAAAGTTATACAAAAAATTTATAAGAAGAATTTGTGTACTACCTCAACTTATCGATACTAAGTAAAGTTTAAATTCAAAGTTATACAAAAGATTTACCATTAAATGCTTATGTTAAAATTAACATAATAAAATATCCTAAATAAAAGTATTAATTATAACTAAAGTTAACTTTAAAAATATATAACATTTTTTTAAAATATAAAATAATTATGAATTTAATTGAGATTGAAATTTGATGGTAGTTATGGGATATTTTCACTATAAATAGTAGTATAAAAACTAACTCTCGTTAGAGATATTCAAAGAAATCGAAAAACATTTGAACACATTTTAAGGTTTCATTTCAATTTTAATAAGAGAAGTTTTTTAAGATTATTAAAGTTTTTTAATTTTATTCTCAAGGTATTCTAGAAGAAAGTTATTTTCATCTTTAATCCTTTTGGTGTCACAAAGGTGATCGAGTTGTATTTCTTTCCATGGTGTCTTGGGGATTGCCTAATGCCCAGTTTCACTATGTAGCTCATGAGAATTAGTTCTTATTTCAGAAATATTGAATCTCTTCTTTAAACTAGTGGTTAACCATCTCCTTATAATATCTTAGTTTTATTTTATATTCAAATTATTTATGGCACCATAGATTCTCCTTAAATTTAGCTTGTACAATATTTCTAATATAATTGGTATAGCTTCTTTTATTCCCCAATGATTTAACCAAGACTTGGCATCATTATGCCATCCCTACTTGAGCCATTGGTTATTTTGGCTAGATTCTAAAGCAATTTTAGGGAGCCTCTTGTTATCCATGTTGTTTATCTTGTTCTTGTACATTAAGTACCTAATCATAGTTGTTCTCTCGATCGGGGAAAGGTTCAATGAGGAGGATAGGATATGGTGTATTGCCCTTAATTTTGAGATTAAAAGTTATAAAATTCTTTTGGATCTGCTCTATCTTTCTCTATGATTTTAGAGAGATATTATATCCCTAAAATTCACATCCATATAAGATAACAAGAGTGACAAGAATATCAAAGATGATCTTTTTTTTATCCCATATCCAAATTATTTCCACCCTCCATTTATCATTCTCTCAATGTTATAGTTCCAATTGACCTTGTGATGAATATCAATTCCAAGATACTTGTACAAAGGCACTTCCTCCAATATATTAGTCATATACAAAATTATCGTAGGTGATCTTGTTGGATTTAATGATCATAACTTTTGTTTTGTCAGTGTTCACAATCATACATGTACTAGAGCATAAGTCCTTGAGGATTATAAGTTGCTTACTAAGGTCATAGGGATTCCTTGCCATAAGCTGCTTACTAAGGTCATAGGGATTCCTTTCCATGAGCTACATACTAAGGTCATAAAGATTCCTTGATATATATATATATATATATATATATATAACCTTAAACTGCTATTTTTTATTATTATTTAGATCATTTTAAAATAAATTATTTTAAAATATATAATTTATAATGTTTAATTTTTTATGTTGGTTAGAAATGCTAGTCACTTGGGGAGCCATCATTTCAACCATTGGTTAAGAAACCACAACCTAGGGGCATCTAAGTTGTCAAAATCACTTGGGGATCACACCTGGCTTGGGCCACACCAACCCATAACATGGTTGGATTTTTGGGTGTCTCCTCACGACAAACTAAACACACACGTTAACCAGATGTGTTAGCTGGAATTGACAATATTTAATAATTTTTAATCATAATAAATTATTATAATTAAATGAAAATTCTTAATTATATATATATAGTTGAATAAATTTTATATAAACATTAAATTATTAAAAAATATTTATTATTTAGATAATTTTAAAATATAAAATTCACATATTTATCAGCATAAAAGGAATGGGATTTTTTTTAATAGACTCTTATATATATGATGATGATGATGATGAACGTCCACTAAGACCGAATTGGTCTATCAGACCTTAAGAGCGTAAGTGATTACTTAGAATTTTGTTTAGAATTCACATATTTATCAGCATAAAAGGGATGTGATTTTTTTAATGGAATCTTGTGTGTGTGTGTGTGTGTGTGTGTGTGTGTGTGTGTGATGATGATGATTAACGTCCACTAAGACCAAATTGGTCTATCAGACCTTAAGAGGGTAAGCGATTCTTTAGAATTTTGTTTATGTGCTCGAAAATCATTCGGAGAAGCTTTCCAAGATCACCATAGTTTTGTTGAGTTAAGAGGTTAGGAAGGTTGGTAGTGTGACAAATATTTTGAAAATGAGATCTAATATGGGTATAGGCTAGACAATCTAAGAGAAAGTGCTTTTCATCTTCAACCTTCTTAGTGTCACAAAGGTGACACACTCTTTCATCCCATGGAGTTTTAGGAATTGACCAACGCCCAATTTCAACATGGAGCTCATGAGAATTTGTTCTTATCTTAGCAATGTTTATTTTTTTCTTTACACTCGTCAAAACAAATAGATAATTTTGATCTTCTAGATTAGGGTTGATTACATTCTTGTAATACCTTAACTTTATTTTTTCCTCTAACTCTTTATCACACCACATTTTCTCCTTAAATTTTGATTCGATGATATTTGTAATAGTATCTTTATTTTGCAAAATGGTGTCTTTCATGATTCCCTAATATTTTAGCTAAGACTCGGCATCTTTATGCCATCCTGGCTTGAGTCGATGGTGGTTACGACTCGATTTTGAAGCAATTTTAGGAAGACTATTGCTTCCATATTGTTTAACTTGCTCTTATACATTAGGTATCTAGTCATAGCTCTGATATCAATGGGGGAGAGACGTGTTTCTAAGAGAAGAATGAGATAGGGTGTATTTCCTTTAATTTTGAGATTATAGATTATAAAATTATTTTGTATTTTCTCTATCATTCTCTCGGATTCACGAGAGATACTACAGCCCTAGACTTCACATCCATAAACAATAGCAGGTGTAACAAGAGTCTCAAAGAAGAGTTTCTTCTTATCCCAAATCCAAAGATCGAGTCAATTACAATTTGTTTTAAGCCTATAATAAGATTTCCATCCCAATATATATATATATATATATATATATATATATATATATAAAATATTCCGCTTCATAGGATTATGTGAAAGTCAACATCGTATATGTATATTATCTTTAAAACCAATAAAAATTATTACACAAAAAAGTGTTGATTATAAATGAAATCCACTTTAAAAATTTATAATGAGTTTCCTTAAATACAAGATAATTAATGAATCTAAATGAGCTTACAAAATTTTGACTATAGTGAGGGGACATTTTTCGCTATCGCTATCAAATAATCATTAGAGATATAGCCAAAATTTTGAAATACATTGGATAGACATCAAAATCAAAATGACATTTAAGTACTTTCCAAGTTCCAACCCTATAACACTTCCAAATTTAAATCTTATTTGATTGTCTTCAAATAAATGGAAAAAAATCACGTAGTAAATTAATCGATTGGCATCGTAATGAGGAAAATTAGGAAAACTTTGAGGCTAAGAATAGACTTCATAAAAAAAGTTAACTTTTTAAAACACACTTAATTCCAACTAATTAGATAATCATATTACCCCATATAGTGTTATTTTTTAATTGAATAATAGTTAATTATAATTAAACAAACACACACACCAATAAATAAATAAATAAATAAATATATATATATATATATATATATATAACCTCTAAGTGTTTCTCTATGATTATAAAGTCTAAATACAAGGATATCAAGAGAGTGGAAGAGGTCACATTTAGTCCTAAAAACTCCACAACTCACATGCATATTCCTATTTTCTTATCCTTGATAACTACCAAACTAATTTAGTCCAACTCCTTTACTTTTAATATAAGTCAATTATAAACATTCTATAAATTTCATCCTTCACCTATTCCTGTATCCTAGGGTTCATTCTACAAGGTCATTTCTTAACTGATTGTGTATCTGGCTTGAGCTCTATTCTCATCTCCCCCCATTCCCCTTGTATCCCTTCATTTATGTAAATTTCTAGAGAAATAGGTCATCATATTCACATAGAAAAGTTGCAACCCTCAAAGACTTTTACATCATCGTAGTAGCCCCCAATGGATACTAACTAAGGCTTGTCTTTAATGCCCATATTAACCTTCTTTATCTTGTGTGATTCTTGGTAGATTTTACCCGTAGGATACTCTAATGTTTATTTTACTGACCTTTCCTCCTCAGATTAGTGGAAGGAAAGGTGTCACAACTTCTTTGGTTCATCGTCCTCTTTGGGTTCTCCTGTTATTTTGGCACAACATTTAAATTTATCCTGTTATTTGGAACAACATTTAAATTTATCCTGATATTTGGAACAACATTTAAAGTCTCAATTATCCTCTACCCATATGTGAATTGGTTCCTCTTTAAATTTGTTGTGTCAATGCATCTTACAAACATATTCTGACGGCCTGACTACTCTAGTATAAAAAAGAAATGAATTAATGGATTTCAAAGATGAGGTGGTACTTAGGGTCGTATCAAGGAAATAGAATGTCATACAAAATCCTTCCTTAAGACTCTTCCATGTGCGGGTCTATCTCTGATTGGAATTTTATAAGAAGAACAAAATGACTATAGATTATTAACAGGTGCTTAACACAAAATAATGGAGATACAGTAAAACTGGTTTTCTATTCAATAAGTAAATAAGTTGAAAAATTAAAATGCAGCGAAAACAAGCTTGTTGGAATGGTGGCTCTGAAGGCATTTTTACAATAAGTAAGAATTCCAAAAACCCTAGACATCCAAAAACCTAACCCTAGGAGATGAAGCACCAAAAGTCAAGTGGGCCCCATTTGGGTAAGTTAGTACATCAACTTTCCGGGGTCGTAACTTTTGCATATGATCTCCGTTTTAGGCGTATGAAATCTCGTTGGAAAGGTATCGTCGAGGAGATTCATTTTGGGGGCTCAATCATGCATTTGAATATCATTGAGAAGCTTGATCCTGAAAAACCTTCATTTAGGCCCTCAAAATGGCCCCGAAAGTTAAAACTGCTAAAAATAGTAAATTGCCAAAATTGTCAAAAAACTGTTTTGAGCCAGTTGGAAAAGGTGGGTGGCCATCGATATCCACCTGGATCAATCCTCCCTCCTAAGGAAGAAATTTTCTCCATTGCATTGAGTTCCCCATCAAATGAGGAAATTTCTATTGAATTTTTCCTCGGGTGAGCCACTTGCCCTTATGCAGGAGTTGCCCTACTTTGACGACTCGATAAAGCTAGATCATTTGTTGTCGAGTTCCCTTGATCTATGTGTCCACAATCTGGTCATTGGATTCATGTTGTATGAATTCAGGGTTGAGCTCTGTTGGTGTCATTTGGTCTGCTACATCTGAGGTGTCCAATAATTGTGGTAAATAAGGGCAAAGGATATCCACATTGAAAACTAGGTGCAGGCCAAGGAAAGGAGGAATGTTGAGCTCAAAATAATTATCCCCCATGTACTTGGTGGTGGTGTACGACCCATAGCATAGTGGGAGAAGATTTCGATGGGGTATTGTAAGGCGTTCTTTCTGCAAGTGCAACCAAACTTTGTCGCCCAGCTGAAACTTATGTGGCACCTGATGTTAATCATGGCACTGCTTGTACTTGTCATTGGACTTCTGTAGGATATCCTCAACCTTTTGGCAGATGTGTTGGATCCGCTCAATGAACCGAGTGGATTTGTTAGCTTCAGTTGGAGCAGGAGATGAGTCATTCAAGGTGACTGCAAGGGGAAGTGAAACATCTATGGGACCCAATGGTTGGAATCCCAACCCCACCTGAAAGGGGTTGTGGTTGGTTCAGTTATGCAGGGTTCGATTGTATATATGTTGTACATAGGGAAGGCTCTCATCCCATGTGCGAGGGTTCTTTGAATTATACATGCAAAGGATATGCACAGTCATTCGATTTACGACCTCAATTTGGCCATTTGTCTGGGGGTGGAAGGTCGTGGATTTGGTGAGCTTGGTATCCAGTAGTGACCAGAGGTTGGACCAGAATGTGTTGAGAAATCAACTATCCCGATATGAGACAATGGTTTGTGGGATTCCAAAATGTACCCAAACTCGTTCAAAGAAGAGCTTGGCAGTGGCCTTTGTTGTGATGTTTTTCTTGCAGGAAACCAGAATCACCATATTAGAAACGCGATCAACAACCACAAAAACACAGTCATTTCCCTGCTTGGTGGACGGGAGGCCCGACATGTAGTCCATTGAGATGGATTCCCATGGCTTGTCAAGAGTAGGAAGAGGGGTGTATAGGCCCTATTTCTTAGTGGTCATTTTGGCAATAGCGCAGGCAGTGCAGGACCTGATATACTTGCTGACCTCCTGTCGAAGTTTTGTCTAGTAGAAATGTTTCTGTAGCATTGCCACTGTATTTTCGACGCGAAAGTGTCCTTCCACCTAACTGTAGTGGGATTCCCAGATTGTAACACATCCACTATCATAATTTAAAATTTTTTGGGTTAATTTCCTGCAATTGAGAAGTTCCCACAAACCGGACTTAGCGAAATGCCAATCCCTGGTTCACTATCGGGATTCAGGGTTTCTAAAGTCAAAACTCATTCACCCCCATGACTCGTGATCCTCCAAATCCCGATGCGCTCCTTACGCATTAAGTCCCCAGGCCAAGCCTGTGGTTTACT
>SNQJ01S0076796.1:21882-36649 GCA_010110895.2 Picea sitchensis
GGTACCAGTTTCTGACTGTGATTTTATTCAGAGCCCAGTAATCAATGCAAATTCGCCAGGTTCCATCTTTCTTCTGTACCAACACGATTGGGCTCCCACAAGATGATGAGATGGGACGGATGTGCCCCTTGTGGATCATTTCTTGGATCTGTCTCTTGATCTCCTCATTCTCTAACAAAGAGCGGTGATAGACTGGCCCATTGGGCAGTGGTGCACCAGGGGTCAGATCGATGGGGTGCTTGACATGGTAATGAAGAGGTACCCCGGTATGTGAGGAGAAGATATCTGATTATTCTTCCACGACCTTATCTACTTGATTTTGTTGTGTGGAGAGGTCGACTGCTGAGACCCTGGATGTGGCTCTGATCTTTCGCTTATTCTGAGAGAGAATCACGAAGAAGACAAACTTCCTCGTATGAGAGATGACATTCCTGCATTTCTTAGCAGAGATCAAGGAAATAGCACTAGGTGGGACTGCGTCAGGTATACTGTACAATTTCCTATTCAAAGTAATAATAACACTGCGAGGCCTAGACTCATATACAACATGATGTTTCCATAAATAAGTTTGGCCCAAAAGAACATCACAAACTTCGAGAGGAGCAACATCACACAATACCTCGTCTTTGAAGGGCTTGATGTCATACGAAATTTGGGCCTCGGCACTGTTGGCTAACACGGATATCGCTTCCTTGGTGGCGCCATCCAATGATGTAGGGTTGTGGGTGCGGCGTTGTCGGCGTGGCCAACTGCTTGACAACCTCTGTTGAGTTGAGGTTCTTTTGGCTACCACTATCAACAATGAAGTGCAACGGGGTGCCTTTTACCCACATCTGTGAATGGAAGTGGCATTCTCCTTCTTCTAGCTCGTCTGGTTCACTAGACTGGAGCTTGGTGCTAGCAACGGTGGCACTGGGTTCCACGTCAATGATCCGTCTTCCCCTTTCTAGTTATGGCTCAGAGTCAGAACCCACATCCGATTCAGAGGCTTTCACTTCAGTGACCAACGATTGCTTTGAGCAGCAATCAACAATGTTATGCTAAGGGCTCTTATGGAAGTCACACCACTTCTCGGTATATTTCTTTTTCTTTCCGGTGTTCTCCTTTACTTGTGGCTTGGATTGGCTGTTCTGATATTGACCATCTTTTCTCTGTACTTTGTTCTGTGGGTTGGGGATTCCCTTTCCTGGATTTTGTTGTGATGGGTTCCCAGGCCCAAATTGTCGCGTCTTTTTCTTGAGCTTCTGCTCGATTTTGACGACATATCGGTAGGCCGCGCCCAAGGATGAGATGTCCATATATTCCATTTCGGTCTGGATGTATCTATGCAGAGCGTCGCGATACTTGAGCACCAGATGTCGCTCCGAATCTTTGATACCCAACTTGGTGCGCAAGGTATGGAAGATATTTTTGAAATTTAGCACTACTTGGTCTCTTTCTTGTCACAGTGTGGTCCATTTGGTATACAAGTCATCATAAATTCTGACATGGTAGTATTGTTCCTTAATAACATCCCTGAAGGATTCCCAGGTGGTCGTGACTGTAAATAATGAGGGTTCCTCTGTTTCCTTTTGCTCACAGAAAGTTTCCCACCAATCTTTGACATGGGGAACAGCTTTGAGGAGCGCAAAAGTAATATTTTCTCTATTCGAAAAGTTATGGACAGAAAAATACCCTTCTAGTAGATTTAACCACTTGTATACAACATCTGCATCTATCTGACCGTCAAATATAGGAATATCAAAGTTTATTTGTACCTTGAAGGGGGTGGCGCCTCCGCTTGAAGAAGATGCGTCACTTGTTGGTAGCCGCCGAAGGATTTGCGCGAAACTATCCATCGTATCGCTCCTTTTTTGCGTGAGGGATTCCTCAATCAACAATTTGAAAGGATCTCCTGTCTCGTCATCTTTATTTTCTCCTTCCATGAGAGGTCTCTTGGGCATGCGAGAGATTTTGTCCTCAAGAGAAACAAGCTCGAGACCCAACTCTTTGTACTCTGACCTCGTTGGGGACATGCATTAATACGACAAGGAGCAGACCCCTCTGATACCACTGATCTGGATTTGATGAGCAAAATGAAATGACTATAGATTATTAACAGGTTCTTAACACAAAATAACAGAGATATAGTAAAACTGGTTTTCTATTCAATAAGTAAATAAGTTGAAACTGTAAAATGCAGCGAAAACAAACTTATTGGAATGGTGGCGGCTTATCTCTGAGAAGAGACGTGATGGCTGCGCTCATTTGCCATAAAATTATTACAATGAGGCTATGAAGGCCTTTTTACAATAAACAGGAATTCCAAAAACCCTATACATCCAAAAACCTAACCCTAGGAGATGAAGAGCCAAAAGTCATGTGGGCCCCGTCTAGGTAAGTTAGTACATCAACTTCCTGGGGTCGTAACTTTTACTTTATCTCCTTGAGGTTCTTGAACCTCTTCTATAGTGAACTTATCCAGTTCATGTTCTTCAAGAAGGAGGGTTACTTTGTACTTCCAGGCCTTGAAGTTATCAGCTCCATCTAGCTTCTCATCGATATTTGTTTTGGTAGTCATCCTGCCTTCTAATGGTTTTGGTTTGTCCGACAATTGTCTCTAGACTGGAAACAACTCCCTTTTAGGCTTCTAGATCTGCAACTGGCTTCTATTGAGGCCTACTTTGATACCATGTTGACATTTTAAACTTTCTAGTTATGCAATTACAGTTACTTAATCCAATAGCAACTATAGTAGGATCACTGAAAAATAAACAATCACATATACAATAGAACACAAAGATTATCCTGGGAAATCCTTGTGGGGGAGTAAATCCAACGACCAAAATCCGCAATATAGAGTCCTTCAACCAGTACAATGATGTGCTAAAGCTCTCCAAGAAAGACCAAGACCAAAACACCAAAAGAACCAGTCTCCAAGACTTGTGCGCTAGACCTTGTTATGCGCTCCAAGATGCAGAAGAGAAGTGTGTGAGTGTGTGTACAAATGAGAGGAACCTATTCTCTATTTATACACAACAATGTCTCTTGACCTAACTAACCCATAATAAGTAAAATACCAATAATATAATAATTTATGTTGAGCGGACTTGTACAATATAATTATAATAACCTTTTAAAGGTTTGAATAAAACAAATATACAAGAATATCGTCCCTAGTTATACCAAAAATATTATCAGACCTCTATGTAAATGTCGCTCAAACACCATGAGCATGAAGGAACCACTGAAACGAACTTAGCCTTCATTTATGGTCAAACCCCATCCCTTTAACCATGTTGTAATCCATATTAGAGTGCCCATAACAATAAAAACTCATACTCATAACATAAGCACCATTACCACCATTTGTGTCGATCATCCATCTTCCATTGGTGAGTGGATTTCTCACACAAATGGCACAATAAATGGGACATACCATGCTATAGCATATTCAATTTCCATGAACTCTCTTTTTGGGCTATCGTCATCTAGGGAAGGATAGGTCGAATTGATGACTCTAAGGAGGGCACCTCCAATAAATCCACCTCCATGCACAAGTAACCAAGAAAAGGACCCAAAGGTGTCACATTTTTCTAGTGGAACTAAAAAATGCCAAGACCTTCACTACAACACACTATCTCTCACCTGCTATGCTAGGATGCAAACATTAGTCGCTATAGGTTTACATTGCAACAAATCCAACCCATCAAGGGTAGGAGATCAGAGAGATCATGCTTTCAATAACATGCTTAATCAACTAACAGTCAATGCATCATCTTCAACACATCGAACAATGGATTCTCGTGCTCCACATATAGCTATTGTGAGAGAGCGAAGTTTGTAATTTGATATAATACCATGTAGAGAAACGAAAGAGTAGACTATTTTCTTTTGTCAAAAATTATGTTGAGTGATATTTAACAATGTAATAATGCATATATATATATATATATATATATATATATATATAAGTACAAGAATGTTAGCACACTAAGAATTTATTGAGAGAATATATTAATCACAAACTAACTTAGGAGTTAAACCATTTGGAGTGAATCTCTACATTCAACTAGATCTTGAACAACCTCTCAAACTTAAAAGAAAACTACTTGTGTAGAGAGAAAATGCCACATCACAAAAACTACCCATGTAGAGACAAAATGCCACATCACAAAAACTACCCATGTAGAGACAAAATGCCACGTCACAATTCCACTCTCTTGTGACCTCAATTAGCATAAGGATTGTGGTATGTTGGGACTTATATGCTATCATAGATTAGTGTTTAGAGCCAATGTAGAATAACACACCAATATAAATTCATTTTAAAACCTATAATCTCCTAAAAAAAAAAAACACATAATCTAATTATTATAATATTACAAATATATTAATATACTTTGCAATTATAATATTTAGAATTAAAATTTAATATTAACTAAAGTTTAGCAAAAATAAACATACCGTACCCATCTAGATTTAAACCTATAATCTCCTTTAAAAAAACACATATTCTAATTATTATAATATTACTAATATATTAATATACTTTGTAATTATAATATTTAGAATTAAAATTTAATATTAAATAATTAAATTGATCATACACGTGAATGATTCACGGAACAGTTCACAATGTACATGCAGTACAATTTATTTGAAATGTTTAACATTTTTCCAAACATATAGTGGGTAATGGTAAAGCTTATGCATACCATAATAACGTATCACAACATATGATATAATTACATGGCAAGATATACATCTATTGATAATGGGCATAATTAATGATTTTTTAATTTTAAATTCTAATTTGTTGATTAAGTATTGAAGATGTTGGCATATTTTTAGTATTCACCTGTCACCCGAGATCTCAGCCATCTTAGTTGTTTGTGCTGCAGAAATCGGAACTGTTCTATATTCATTCAACAGCCCTCTTGATTGATTATTATTAGTAGGGCGAGCCCTCTGTATCAATTATATATATTTTTTAATTTAACTCTAAATTTTTACTGAACTGAAGAGTTTTTACTATGCGGGGGAGTGTTATCAGTGGCCGGCGTTCTCCAGCCGCGAGTCGTCTGTGCTATATATACATTCAATAATATATACATTAAAAGTATTTAAAAATAAATTCATTAATTGATAAACTCAATTTCTATAAAGTGTTTATCAAATAAAGTAAATGTGTCCACTTATTAAATCATGTTATCTTTTAACTCATCCTCAACAATGACGTACAACAGCAGCATTCAATACATGTGATTCGTGAACGAAGAGGCTCTCCCGTTTATGTTTTCTCGCGTCTCATGTCTCACGACCTTTCTCCAGGGGCACCAAGTAGCTGGATGATTACGTGTCACATGCAGATCAATCTATTGGCTTACATTTTTCAGACATGACATGGTAGGGGAAAATCGAATATGGCGGGCTGAATAAAGCCGGCCGCGCCGGTGTCCATCGTGGATAAAATACAATAAATGAAAAGAGATTGCAGCAATCGAAGTGAAGGGACTGTAATCGAAGGAAGTGGTGTGTAAATTGCCGGGGTTTTAAGGCTGGACGGAAGGAAAGTGAGAGAAACAGGGCGGGCGGGCGATCATACTGACATTGTTTTTGGAGGAGGAGAACGCTGCAAGCGAGGTGGAGCCTGGCTGCCTGGGGAACGTTTTAGCGTTAGGTACGTATGCTTGCATAGATAGGTACTGCAAAATATGCAGAGTAACGGCACAAAGCACAATTCCAGGAGAAGACTTTGACTGAAGAGGAGAATTAACAACTCTTCAAAAAGGTATCTTACCATATTTCAGTCTTCTTGTCGCGACGTTACACCGTACAGAGCTCAAACACATGGATGGGAATCATGGGATTTTCTCACTTGTGCACATAATTTACTCACTTGTAGCTTACTGAAGGGATTTGTGTTTGTATCGGGGAAGAAGTTTTGTTGAGTTATTACCTGTGAAATGCCTGCCTTTCTGCCAGAAATGGATTGGAGTTCGTCTTTAGACGTGTATGATGAATACGAGAAGCTTGTTATACGAATGAATACGCCGAGGTTAGTAGTTTCTTCTATGGCTTTCCTTCTTCAGTACAGAAATGGTTTTCTAATAACTTGCTGCGGAAACTCTCGTTTTTGTTTAGGAATTTTCATTAGTTTATTATTGAGCAGGCTTTCTGTTTTGATTTAATTTCAGGGTTGTGATTGATAACGCCGTCTGTGAAAACGCAACATTGATGAAGGTGAAGCCCTTAGCTCTCTCAGTCTTCTGAATTTCTAGAATCCATCCTTATGTGGGGTAGTTTTTCACCATGCATTTGCCCTGTCCAAATAGCGTTTGGGCATTAGGAAGAAGTGACCCTCCGGTATCCGGGATGTGGAGTTAAATTGATAACTGATTTAGGGGTTTTTCTTCTTACAGGTGGACGGTGCAAACAAGCATGGCATTCTGTTGGAGGCTGTTCAAGTGCTGACAGACTTGAACCTTAATATCAACAAGGCTTATGTTTCTTCAGATGGGAGATGGTTTATGGACGGTATGTTGTAATTCATGATATTATGTCTATGTTTTTGTGGGTTACTACTCTTACCATTGTTTTAGTTCGGCCCTTGACTATTTCTTCTGCTGCGGCAGTGTTCCATGTCACAGACGAAAATGGCAAAAAACTTACAGATGAAGGCGTAATTGGGTACATTGAGAAGGTATGTATAAATTTATTTCAAACCAGAGTTAACAATGCAAAAATATTTCTTATGCTTCCTGAATCATCCATTTGTTGTATTGCAGACGTTAGCAACAAACCCTTGTATACTGCCTTTGTTTGGAAAATCAGTAGGTCTAGAGGTAGCCGCTGAACATACAGCAATTGAATTAACAGGCACAGACCGACCGGGACTACTATCTGAAATATTCGCCGTACTCGGTGACTTAAAATGTAACGTTGTGGAGGCGGAGGTGTGGACTCATAACAGGAGGTTTGCTTGTCTTGTTTACGTTACTGATGAGGACACAGGTGCTGCCATCGAAGACAGGCAAAAGATTTGTAAAACTGAAAAGCTCTTGCTAAATGTAATGAGAGGAAACAGCAACATCCGAGGAGCTAAAACGGTGGTGTCAATGGGATTCACTCACAGAGAAAGGCGGCTGCATCAATTGATGTTTGCTGACCGTGACTTTGAGAAACTCGATGGAACTGGAGGCAGGGCATCTCATTCTCTCAACGACAACGACAACGCCAGGCCTCTTGTGACTGTTGACAACTGCTTGGAGAAGAGGTATTCTGTGGTGAATGTTCAGTGTAAAGACAGACCTAAGCTTCTTTTTGATATTGTTTGTAGCTTGACGGATATGGAGTATGTTGTCTTTCATGCCACTATAGACTCTCAAGGCCCACAAACTTTTCAGGTATAGCTCCAGCACCCACAAGAGACTTGATTTTTCATAAAATCTTTTATTTTTTCAAATATTTCTTTCCTTCTTTGATTTTGTTAAACCAGGTATGCATAAACTAGATGTAGCTGGTTTCAAGTCACATCCCTAATGGGATTCACACTAATTTTAATTAGGTTAAAGAAGAACTGCGGTATTTATTTCCGTTCTTCTCTTTTGTGACACAGGAGTACTACATCAGGCATACTGATGGATGTCCCGTGTATTCAGAAGCAGAGAGGCAGCGTGTGATTCAGTGTTTGGAGGCTGCCATTAGAAGAAGAGCATCAGAGGTATGAGTCCAAGGAGCGCATCAATGGTGGAAATTTATTCAAGACACTAAGACTTGAGGTTCCCACTGCATTCAAATTTGTTCCTTCTTTAATTTTACTCAAGTTAATGTGAGATTTGTCGATGATGTTTTTATGAATTCAGGGCATGCGACTGGAACTCTGCACCACCGATCGAGTTGGGCTTCTGTCGGACGTGACTCGCATATTTAGAGAAAATGGGTTGTCAGTTACAAGAGCAGAGGTGTCAACGCGGGGTGATAAGGCAGCCGATGTGTTCTATGTGACTGATACAGCTGGAAACCCCGTTGATACCAAGACAGTAGAAGCTGTTCGCCAAGAAATTGGACTAACAATCTTGCAAGTAAAAGACAACCGTATGCATACCAAATCTCCTCCAAGGGAACCTGCCATCCGATTCTCCCTTAGTAATCTCTTCAAATCAAAGTCAGAGCGTTTTCTCTACAATCTTGGATTGATTAAATCCTATTCTTAGATGATGTATTTCATATACAGGCATGCTTGCCGGTTTGACCGAGAGGGCAGTAGAGGAGATGATGCATTTTCGCCTTAGAAATATATCGGTGACACAAATTTCAGCGACGGTCTTTATATTCCCACCTTAAATATTTTGCCTTTTGTAATGGCGATTAAGTAATCGCCTTTGAAAGTTGTATGTATGAACGATGCTTTTTTAAAAACCGTTGTCCTTTATCTTTTTCCCACCGTCACAATCACTCCGCCGAAGACCGAAATTGTTGTGATTCCAACATAATTTAGCATGAAATTCGCTAAGATATTGGTACAGCAGTGCCAAGATCTGAAAAGCACAAATACCACTAGGATTTGCCAAATATGATTTGTCGATCATCGAACAGAAGACCAGCAGGGGAGAACTATGCACCGCACTGGCTGAACACGGCCTTGTCATTTGATGAGCCATGAGTTGGGAATTGATCTCATACAGAAGGTCGGTGCAAATTTGGTTGAACGAAAAGAAAACCGCGCTAATTCCAGTGGTGGTAGGAGAAAGGAACCAGATGCATGTATTTGAAAATTGAGAGTTGGAAATACAAGCTGTACAGATTACACGCTGATAAATAGTCTTTGTTCTACAGAACGACAACTCTTCAAACTACACAGGTAAAGACCATTGATAAGTTACAGTGTTGAACCCCTTTAGTTTAGCATGCATTTGACATATATTTTTTTGGATTCGATTAGTCCATGTACCACTTCTTGGCTTTTCCCCGCGGGCATAGCATGATGGCCCCAAGTGACAGCAGCTCCAGATGGAAGGAGGATCAGGGTATTAATCAAAGGGATTTCCCATGGATTGAAAACCCCACTACTTTACCTCGTATCTGCACACGACACAAACAATAGATTTCCTTAAATCTTTTGGAACAATAACATACGTGGCCTTACAGGAAGTTAATTTTTTTTTTGTAAAGAATTCGAGATTTCCTTTCGGCACGATTAGGGTTAGAATTTGTATTTATTTTTACCGGTCAAATCATTTTTTTTTTTCATTTTGGATGTTTATATTTCTCATCAAACAAGGTTAAGGTTATGTTTAAAATTGTGACCTTCAACAACAATGAAGTTTTTTTTTATAAGAAATTAATTATTTAATCAAGTAAATTAACCATTTAATAATAGATTTTTAATCAAAAATTAATTGATTAAAAAGATTTTTGTGGTTGGGGTTTTCATGATTGATTGGAATGGTCACAATTTTGTCAATAGATTGTCAATGTTTCTGATCCATCTTTAGAACATTAAACCTTGGTTCAAATGATGGTTCAAATGATGAGAAGAATTAATTTTAAAAATTAATTTTCAAATTCACATATATTTTTATAAAAAAATAATTATTTAATAAAATAAATTAACTATTTAATAATAAGTTTTTAATTAAAAAATATTTTTCAATAATAAATTTATGTTAAAAAAATTTAATTTTCAAATTCACATATTCTTCAAAATTGAAAATACATAATAACCACGATAATAAAACATTTAATAGCCACAATAATAAAACATTTCAAAATTAATTTTAAACTAAAACACTATTTTATTTAATCTAATATATTTTACTACCTAAACAATTTTTTTTATGTATGCAACTCTTAAGCCATAAAAATATATATAGCTATTTAATGGGGAAAAAAAACTGCATCATAAACTCATTTTTAAATTATCTCCAAAATTGAAATTGAAAATACATATTTGCCATATCTTCATGATAATAAAAAATGTAAAAAATAAATAAATTATTTTTAATATATTTAAAAGTAATGAAGAGATCTATTGTAAATTAACTAAATATATAGTTTGAGTGGGCCTAATGGTTAAGAACATGTGTTTACTCTTAAGAGGTCACAGGTTCAAATCCAGAGGGGGTGTCGTGAATCTGAACAACAAGAACACACATCCATGGATTGAATCCTTTAGCGGTTTCAATAAGAATTAAGCAAGAGATCACAACAAATACACAATGAAAGCAATCCCACACTGAATACAATATTTAGGTGGAAAAACCCTTTCAAGGGAAAAAATCATGGGGCAATGATAATCGGTATTTTTTTTAATTCAAGGGAGAATTACAGCAACCGAATGCAGGCTTACAATCTCACACTCTCATCCCACACATTGTAGTATATTGCATTACACCTCTACGGGTATGCACAGATATATAGTACCTATTAGACAGTTACAAATTTATTAGCTTCTCTAACAAAACTGGTTTCGTGAACATGTCTATAGAATTCACTTTTGTATGGACCTTTTCCAGAGCCACTCCCCCTTCATCAACAACTTGTTTTACAAAATAGTATTTAATAAAAATATGCTTCGTCTTACACTGATACGCTGGATTTCTAGCCAAATAAATATCACTTTGACAATCGTAGAATACTTTCACCTCGTCTCACATCCTTCCAAACTCACCCAACAAACCTTTTAACCAAATTGTCTCATTGCACGCATGTGAGGCAACCATATATTCTGCCTCAGTAATGGATAAAACAATTATGTTTTCAAGCTTTGACATCCAACTAACAGGTCCTACTACAAGAGTAAAGACATATCCTGAAGTGGATCTCCTTTTTTCCAAGTCACCTGCAAAATCATAATCGACATAACCTCAAACTGAATCAGTGGAACCATCATAGGTGATAGCATAATTACTTGTTCCCCTAAGATACCAAAACACTTATTTCATTGTTGTCCAATTCTCTTTACCTGGATTTGCCATGTATCTACTAACAATACCAACTACATGTGAGATATATGGTCTAGTACTCACCATCGCATACATCAAACTTCATATTGCATTACCATATGGTGCACGAGACATATAATCATTTTCTCCGTCATTACTAGGACATAAACTTGAAGAAAGCTTGAAATGGGAATCCAAAGGGATCTGTACGGGTTTCACATTATTCATACTGAATCTCATAAGTTTTCTCCACATACTTCTGTTGTGATAACCACAACTTACCATTTTTCCTGTCTCTTTGTATCTCCATGCCAAATATTTGTTTTGATGCTCCTAGATCCTTCATATCAAACGTCCTAGCCAACTGAGCCTTTAACTTGTTGATTTCAACCATGTTTTTGCGTGCAACAGGAATATCGTCAACATATAACACCAAAATAATGAATAATATGGCATTTTCCAAGTTTTTAAAGTAAACACAATGATTATATTCACTTCTTGTAAAATTTTGACTCACCATGAAGGAATCAAACTTATTGTACCATTGCATGGGAGACTACCCCAGGCCATACAATGAGTTCTTGAGTTTGCAAACAAACATCTTATTGTGATCTTGAACAAACCCTTCTCAAGCTATATATATATCCTCATCCAAATCTCCATGTAGAAATGTTGTTTTAACATCTAGCTTCTCTAACTCAAGATCAAGTAAAGCAACTAGTGCTAACACAACATGAATTGAAACAAGCTTCACAACCGGTGAAAAGATTTCATGAAAATCAATACCTTCCTTTTGAGAATACCATTTTGCTACTAGTTTTGTTTTATGCCTTTCAACTTTATCATCGACACCTTTTTTTCATTTTGTGGACCCACTTGTAGCCGACAACCTTCCCGTCATTTGGAATTTCTACTAGGTCCCATGTTTTATTCCTCTCTAATCCATCCATTTCTTCTTTCATAGCTTCTTTCCATTTAACACTTCCAGATACCTTCATTGCTTTCTGATAACAACTACGTTATCCATCATTAGAAACCAAAGCCACATATGAAACATAATCGTCATACCTTGTAGGAAGATTACTAACTAGTGTAGATATCCTTAGAGATGGTTGAGGCATATCGATAGTTTCCTGGATATTTTCTGCATCTTCATCTTCTTCTTCTAAAACTTCTTCATGCTCCTCCTTGCTCTCTCTAGAAGAGTCATATGCATGCTCTCAAAAACGCCATTTTGTTGAGGAGCATAAATTGTGGTATTATGTCTTTCGATCGCAGATTCCTTGCAATAGTTTTCAAATTCCACAGATGTGAACTCACCTCCATTATATGTTCTTAAACACTTGATTGACCTGACAGTTCTATCTTCAACCAAATATCTAAATTGCTTAAAAGTATTAAATACATCTTCTTTTCTTTTAAGTTAATAAATCCACACTTGATTCAGATTTATGAATGGAATGAAATGAAAACACAGTATTATAATACTAACATAGAGATAGTGAATAATAACGGAGATGTGGTAAAATTTGACTTATATTAAATAATAAATATGTTGAAACTGTAAAGTGTAGACTGAAAACAAGCTTGCTAGAATGGTAGCAACTTATCTCTGAGAAGAGATGTGACGACTACTCTCATTCACAAGAAGATGAGTACAATGAGGCTCTGAAGACATTTTTACAATAAATATGAATTCCAAAACCCTAGACATCCAAAAACCTAACCCTAGGAGATGAAGTGCCAAAAGTCATGTGGGCCCCATTGGGGTTAGTTAGTACATCAACTTCCCGAGGTCATAACTTTTTCATACGATCTTTGTTTTGGGCACAAGATAGCTCATTGGAAAGGTATTATCAAGGAGCTTCATTTCGGGAGCTCAATTAGAGCCTTTAATTTTTATTGAGGTGCCCAATCGTGGAAAAACGTCGTTTAGGCCTTCAAAATGGCCTCGAAAGTTCAGGACCCAAAAAATTGCTAAAAATAGTCAATTGCCAAAAAATTATTTTAAGCTAGTTGGAATAGATGGGTGGGCACCAATATACTCATGGATCAACACCTTTCTAGAGTATAATCACCCATAAATGTCACAAAATATGACGATCCTCCAAAAGAAATCGTAGAGGATGGTCCCCAAACATTTGAATGAATGTAATCAAGGATACCTTTGCTTATATGTCAACATGTTTTAAATTTTTGTCTACATTGTTTTCCAAAAACACAATACTTGCGAAAATTCAAATTCAGAAATTTTAAACTTGGAAGTAATTTACGATTAGCCAATACATTAATCCCTTTCTCGCTCATATGACCCAAACGATGATGCCATAAATAACTAGAGTCACTTTCACCTTCCACTGCTACCAATGCTTGATTTATTTCAGTTCTTCCTACAAGCTGATAAAGGTTATCAATGATCTTTGCCTTCATGGCTACTAAGATACCTTTGGACACCTTGAGTACTCCACCTTGAACTAGACACTTATAACCAACATAATCTAGAAATCCCAAAGATATTAAGTTCTTTATAAGTTCGGGTACATAGATCACATAAGTTAACATTCTTACAATACCATTATACATTTTTAATTTGGATGCTACCAACCCCAACAATTTTACCAGAAAAATCATTTCCCATAAAAACAACACCATCATCAATAGATTGGTAAGTTGAGAACCAATTGCTATGAAGACACATGTGATTGGATGCACTAGAATCTAACAACCAATGATGATGTTTTTGTGAAACATCACAAGTAGATAATACCTCATCAACCATACATGAATCTGGACATGAACCTGAACTTGTTTCAGTTGAATTAACTTCCTTTGCTTCCTTTGTGGAGTCCTCTTTGGATGTTTTTTGTCTTTTCTAGCAATCCTTCTTGAGATGCCCAGATTTACCACAGAACCAACATTTTTTCTTACCCTTCTTGCCTCTTGAATTAGATCTTGATGTGCATCTTCGATATTGCCCTCTTTCTATAGATTGACCTCTAACCACCATTGCTTCTATTGTTGAGGTTTCTTTACTAGATCTTCTCCTCATTTCCTCAGTCAACAGAGCTTCCACAACAATATCATAATCAATGGTGTCTATTGTGCTAAACCACATAGATGTGACCAGATGATCCAAAGATTCAGGTAATCAACACAGTAACGTGATTGGTTTGTCCTCATCTTCATATTTTACATCCATACTAGTTAATTGATAAATCAGGGTATAGAAAATATTTAAATGATCTGTAATTTTTGTACCTTCTTTCATCCATAAGCTATATAACTACCTCTTCAAGAAGATTTTGTTCGTCAAGGACTTTGTCATATAAAGACTTTTCAGTTTGTTCCACAAGCCTATTGTTGTCTCCTCTCCAATGTTGTTAAACAAAACTTTATCTTCCGTACATAGACAGATGGTACTAAGAGCTCTTGCATCCATATATTCCCAGTCCTCGTCTGTCATGCTTGTCAGTTTCTTTGTCTTTCCTACCAATGCTTTTTGAAATCCTTATTGCACAAGCAGATTTTACATCTTAAGCTTCCATAGATCAAAGTTATTCTTTCCGTTGAATTTCTCCACCTCAAACTTTTAACTCTGCACTTTTTCCATTAGCACAAAACCGCCCCAAAACCACAGCTTATAATACTAAGCTTCTTAATATGGAGGAATATTCTTCTAATTTCAAGGTTGAATACCAAAATATAAAAAATAGTAATTAAAAAGTTTAAAACAAACCACAAATATTTAATATATTTCTTTTAACGCTTTTTCGAAGAGCCACCACTTCATTTACAAAGTCTATCCTCTCATATAAGAGCCACCACTTCATTTACAAAGT